>JAURVB010014088.1:0-120000 GCA_033002965.1 Piper betle | reverse complement strand
TAATAAACTTTTTTAAGAAAAGTAAAAAAATAAAAAAAGTAAAAAAAGCCGCCCGAGTTAGTTAAACTACAAAACCCTTCCACTATTTAAAAGTTAAACCCCCACCCCCTCCCTTTGCGCCGCCGGCGACTGCGATGGCGCCGGTGAAGCTAAAGAAGAACTACCGCTGCGTGCCTTCGCTGCAGCGTTTCTACACGGGCGGCCCCTACGCCGTCTCCTCCGACGCCTCCTTCCTTGTCTGCGCCTGCGACGACAAAATCCACATCGTCGACTCCTCCGACGCCTCCATCAAGCACTCCATCGACGGCGCCGGCGAGTCCGTCACTGCACTCGCTCTCCAGCCCCGACGACGCCCACCTCTTCTCCGCCGGTCACAGCCGGCTGCTCCGGGTCTGGGACCTCTCCTCCTTCCAGTGCGTCCGCTCCTGGAAGGTACACCCATCTTCTTCTTCTTCTTCTCCCTCATTTTCTTATTTGAATTGGACTGTAATTTGTGACGGTTTAATGTTGATTTGGTGCGATAGGCTCATGACGGCCCTATAATGGGCATGGCATGTCATCCCTCGGGCGTGCTGCTTGCTACGGCCGGGGCTGATAAAAAGTTCTGGTTTGGGATGCTGATGGCGGCTTTTGTACCCATTCCTTTAGCGGGCACAAGGGGGTCGTGACTAGTATATTGTTCCATCCCAATCCCGATAGCCTACTGGTGAGATTTTTGCTTTGGCTAGCTGTTTCCGGTGTTCCCTTCTATATTGTACTTAGTGTAGCTCTTGATGTGCCTATTTGTGTTCCTAATCTCTGTTGAGCTCAGTCATGTAGGCTTGATTATTGGTTTAAACTTTAGAGCTTGCTGTTTTTGCACACTTGCATTTGCTCGGGAAGAGTTGATGTGGATCTTGTTAAATATTCTTTTTCTAACTTCCTTGAGCCAGCATTTGTGAGGAGATCACAACCTACCTTAACCAACAGGACTGCAGATTAACCGCTTTGCAATAAAAACCATTTAACAATATGGTACTATAACGATGCCTTTTGAGTATCTCACAACCAACACTCACATAAACATGTAATAAATTACTGCTAAACTTCCCTACAAACGAACCACACCCAAAAGTATTTGTGAAACCAATGAAGTCTCCTCCAAAGTCAGACGAAAGCTTCTTTTCAACTGCATCTTTTGTTGATTGGATATGTGGCATTGCTTTTTCCTTCACTTTGTTTTATTTCATTGACGTTTCAGCTGTTCTCTGGGAGTGACGATGCAACGGTTAGAGTGTGGAACCTGAACTCTGAAACTGAAAGAAAAAGCAAAAAGTGTTTGGCAGTTTTTGAAAAGCATTTCTCAACGGTCACTTCTCTTGCAGTGTCTGATAATGGATGGACATTGCTGAGTGCTGGAAGAGACAAGGCATGTTTTAAGTCCTGCTCAGTATTATATCTGTAGTTTTGGTAACAATGTTTATGGTTTATTTGTTTGAGATGGTATTGGCATTGCCGAAATACAATGCAACCAGCCATCTATCAGATTGCCGAACATTGTTCTGATGTGATTAAGCAACTTTTATTCATATTGACTATATTCCTATATTTTCATAATCATTTTGTCGACTAATTTTTTAAGTTCATTACTTTCAATTAAGCCTTTCATATCTTGCATTGTTTAAAATTTTAAATGCATATGCAGTTCTGATATTGATATGGTGCAAGCTTAACATTGAAAGTGCTGGCGTCCAACAGATTTTTATTAAGATTATAGATTGGAAAAGAAGAGCATGAGTGGGATAATTACCTACATTATCAGAGCAAGCTTTTCTCTTTCATTATTTTCTTGAAGGTTAACTGCTATATAAGGATAGTTCGTGATGATTCATGGATTTTGATGGATAGCTTGGGAAGTCTTAGATGTAGAATATAGAGCTTTTATTACCAAGTTGTACAACAACCACTTGGCTTCCAATCATGTTGAAGCAAAACCTTGTGCATGAGTAGATACTGCATAGATTTCATAGGAGCCAAGAACTATGATAGTTAATGGATGAGTGTTAACATTTTGATTGAATTTGAAATATACAAAATTATATTGAAATGCATGACCATCACAGCTTTCAAAATAGATGATATATCACGATGTTTGGGGCAGGATAGAATATTGCTATTTCAAGACTCATGCTCGCAGCTCACCCTAATGTGCTAATCACCAATTTGGTGAAATATCATTGTTAAAGTAATTGTTCTTTCATCAAATTCTGTGTTTCATCACTTTGTTGTTATGGACTTTGTAGCGTTTCCCGCAAAATAGCTTACATTCTGTTTTGTTCTTTAAAAAAACTTATTCTAATGAGCTTAGTCTGCTTGGCTATTCTACATCTTGTTGAATTAGTGACCAATGTTTCAGGTTGTGAATTTATGGGATCTGCGAAACTACAGCTTCAAGGCAACAGTACCAACATATGAAGCCCTTGAATCAGTTTGTGTTATTCCCAAGGACAATGATTTTCTATCTTGCATCACCTCACATATTTCAAATGGAAATATGATGAACTCTGCTTCACCACCCGTGCTTTTCTTTACTGTTGGTGAACGGGGTATTGTTCGAGCATGGAGCTCAACTGGGTATGCTTTTGCTCAACTTATCTAACACCACAAACCATTTCTACCATGAGTCTATTTGTTATCTTTTATTATGAACACTTTTATTTTGTTAATCAGTTTGGCCGGATGTATTCAAATGCTTTAACCCCAGCCAATTGTCTAGCATTGAAAGAATTTTTTTCCTAGATTCAGTATTGCCTTTGTTTTCTCTGGAAATAATTAGTTTTTCAGCTTTTTTTTAAAAAAATTGTACCCTTGTTTTTACGTGGTGAACCCTGATCCTGATTTTTTCACATTCGTACATACAAGGAATGACCACTTTTCTTGGGACAATTCTTCTCCTGTCAAATAATTAGCCTTTGAATAAGTACTTTTATTGTGCAGTTCCATAGACTACGTGTCAGATGCTCTTGATTCTTGAGCAAAGTTTTTAATGTTTAAACTGGAATCTGATCCTTATATTATACACTAAAAGATGGTCTGAATTAGGAAAAGGAAAATGTATAATTGTTCGACTCTTGTTTTGAAACAACTTTAACATATTTGTTTTGTTTAATTATGACAGTGTAAGTTGCATATATGAGCAGTCATTCTCAGATGCTACTGTAGTCTCTGACAAGGATGATGGAAGGCGAGGTTTTACTTCGGCTATTGTTTTGCCGTTCAATCAAGGATTGCTATGCGTGACTTCTGATCAGCAGTTTTTGTTCTATCGGCCTGCTCAATCATCTGATGGAAAATTTCAGTTACAATTGTGGAGACGGCTTGTAGGTTACAATGAAGAGATTGTTGATCTTAAGTTTTTGGGTGATCAGGAAGGGTTTCTTGCTGTAGCTACAAATCTGGAACAGGCATGTTATTTTCTGCGCAGTTATAATTTTTTTAATCTGTAGTTGGATTTTATAATTTAGAAACCATATAGCATAGTGAGAACTATGATAAGACAGTAGCAAAACAGAGATAGTTAGGAGAATATGACGTGGTGTTCTCAATGTGAGAATCACCTTTTCCTTATGGTACATTTATACAATACAACAGTACATGATAATAAGAACATAATCTTTAAATACTGATTTTGTGGACAAAATCATAAACTACGTACCTATTTTCTTAACAGTAATTTTATTCAAACACACAAGGAAAGAGGCTATTTAACTCATCAACTCTCACAACAGAATGTTTGTCCTAGGTATTTAAATGTCGTGATTTATTATCCTACACATAAAACAGTTTAGGGCAAAAGTTTCAAATGTTAGCACTGCCTGCTTGATGATTTTTAATACTAGTAGAAGGCCAAAAGTAGGTCTCTAGAAACTGTCTTCATCATCATAACCATATAACTTATCCCAGCCAAGGTTTTCATCTTTGGATCTCAGATCCTCTTTGGACGGTGGAAAACAGTACTCTGATAGAGGTTGTAAAGACCTCAGAGATATTTGATTTTATAAATATAGGATATAAGCTTAGTAATAGTATAAATGCAATTATATGCAACAAAAAGAGTTATATGTATTTAGGTACAACTGTTTACAATCTATGTTATGGTTGACTTCTATAAACTTTCCATAACTAAATAAACTAGATAGAATCTTATATGAGGCCAGTTCTCCATATCTGCTATAATGCTAAGGATTTTTCTCCAATTTTATCCAAACAAAGAAAGTTCATTTTTAATTTCATGATAGTTAGTAGATCTTGGTGATATCTCGCAGATTGTTGTGAGATCTTGCCAAGGCACACAAGTCACATCTCTTGGAGTGGTTCGGTCTAGGCCCCTTCTTGACCTAGAGATTTCTTTGTAAGATTGTGAACCATGATCTCAAGCTAGGATGTGGAAAGAGGCATGGATTTTGCATCTCCAATAATTTGAAAATCGGCAACATAAAAGCGTCAATAAAAACTGAAAAAGAGACAAACTAGTTTGTAACTGCAGGGTTGATTGAACATTTTTTTTTATACTGCTCTCAGTAGGGATAAGTAATTAATAAAATATGCTGTCTGTTAAAACAATTTTTGGCTTGTACCAATTTGCAGCTTTAATGAAGGTACAGAAGATCTTTGTTACCAAAATATAATTCATTTCTTAGGGGATGCAAATAGCATAGAAAAAAGAACAGAATGTTACTCATAATGCTGATGTTAGGGCATGGCTTTTGTGTAGGCAGTTATGATGATGCAGTTTAGACGTCCTCTATTAGCATGTTTTAATGTGTTGATGTCTGACTACACGTGGTGATAATGTAATTACAGGTTCGAGTATATGACCTTGCTTCTATGTCATGTTCATATGTGCTAGTGGGCCACACAGACATAGTGCTTTGCCTTGACACATGTGTTTGGAATTCTGGAAGGGCACTAATCCTTACTGGGAGCAAGGACAAGAGTGTAAGCATCTATAGTCAATCATTTGCATATTGCAACCTCAGTCATCTCTGGTTGTTTTTGTTCTCTGGATATTAAGTGTGGAAATCAAGAAACTTTTTGCCACTAAACATCAAGTACAGTTGTTAGGATTTCTCCTCTCTGCAATGTAGACACTGTGAATAATGAATGAAATTGAAGTCTCAAAATTTTTTTCTTGCACAGTCCTTGTTAATTATTGTAGTGAAAGAAATCGTCATTAACGTCACTTGATTTCAAACCTTTTTTCTTGACTTTCTTCGAATGAACAATCTGTTTTACTTTTAGGTACGATTGTGGGATGACCAGAGCAGATCGTGTGTTGGTATTGGTACGGGACACATGGCTGCTGTTGGAGCAGTGGCATTTTCGAGGAAGCAGAATAATTTTTTTGTCACTGGCAGTAGGTTTGTGATTAATTAAATTATCTTGATCCGATTTGTTGCAGTAGAATATCTTAAGCTTATGCTTTTTCTAAATCAATTGCATTCTCCTGGTAGTGATGGCACCCTTATGGTATGGGGCTTGGATAATCTGCCCGAGCATTTGGATGTGACAATTAATCTGAAATCCAAAGCAGTTGTGGCTGCACATGGCAAGAAAGATGCTAGCCATGGCAAAGGAGATATTAATTCTGTTGCTGTTTCGCCTGATGATGCATTTGTTTGTAGTGGATCCCAGGTTAGAGATGTACAACTATGTTATTGTACTATTCAGAATACATGAGTGCAAAGCATTGTTGATATTGTTATTTGGTTCGATTTAGGATCATACAGCTTGCATATGGAGCCTTCCAAATTTGGTTAAAGTTGCCACCCTTGAAGGTCACAAACGAGGCATTTGGTCTGTGGAGTTCTCTCCTGTAGATAAATGTGTCATCACTTCATCTGGTGATAGAAAAGTGAAGATATGGGAAATATCTTGTGGTGCATGTTTAAAAACATTTGAGGGACATGCATCAAGTGTCTTACGAGTTTCATTTCTTACAAGAGGAAGTCAGTTTGTTTCTTGTGGTAAACCTTCTCTCATTAACAATGATCATGTATTGGATGTTTTTTTATCTTTATTAAAGATGGTTCTTCCCTGACCGTTGGTTTTATATTTTTGCATTTAGGTGCTGATGGTCAAGTCAAGCTGTGGAATGTAAAATCCAATGAGTGTGTTGCAACTTATGACCAGCATGAGGATAAGGTTATTTGCACTTGAACAAACAATTGTTTTATTTGAGAATAGGATTAAATGTTATCACAGTTCGCAATTAGCCATCCTCAGCAAGGTGTAGATCTTGTGAATTGGATGGAAGCAATACCTAGCCCAAGACAGGAATTTTCTTGCATGACCAAATATGTGAAATTTTTCCACATCTCTTAGAGATTTTTACAAGATTCTCTGACTTTTGTGTTGTGAGTTGTTTATCTTTGACAGCAACATTTTTAATAACATATTGTTTAGGCATGCTTGTCCAAAAATATGTTAGATGACTATCTTTCTAATGGATGGTATCATGGTATATATCTTGTAGACTTCTATGACTGGCTGTTAACATGCTTCTTTGGTATTTTGCTCATTGATGCTAAATTGCCTTTTTATCCTCAAGGTTTGGGCACTAGCTGTTGGAAAAAGAAGTGAGATGCTTGCAACTGGCGGTGGTGATGCTGTTGTAAATCTGTGGTTTGATAGCACTGCCGATGATGAACGAGAAGCTTCTAAAAAACAAGTGAGACAGTCGTCAAATTATCTTTTCCCTAAGTCTTATACAAAATCTTCTTATTTTGCTTCTTTGTGGCATAGATCGATGAAGGAATTTGATTTTATCATTTGCCTCTCGGAATCTTAAGTTGGACTAAAACCCTGCAAAACATAAATTGTGATTGGATAGTTAAAGAATAGATTCATTTTTTGTCCGAAGTTGCTAAAGGGGAGTTGCTCGCCACTAAATATTGAAGGAATCCATAAAATGGGGAATCATGGGAATAGAGTTGGGAGAGTCCATATAGTGGGAATCAAGGGAATGGTAATGGAGTTATTGAAGGAGGTAATGAATGGAGATGGGTCCAAAATCATTATAAGATGATGAAGTTCGTCATAAAGCTTATCTCCTTCATATTTTTCTTGAGTTTATGTATTTCCTCATTGATTTGCTCTTTCTTTGATTTTTCTTGTATTTCTTCTCTCACCTCCATTATCTTCACTGAGGTCCATTTGGTTGTCATGAAAAAAGATGTAAAATGCATGAAGGTTCTTAGTTATAATTTACAAAGAAATAGTTATGATGCAAATATGAGATGAAAAATCTCTTCACAGATAAACTTTCCTCCTTTTACTTTTGTTTTTGATAATAAATTGGTCGAGATAAAAATTCCAGGGGGACCACTTGGTATGAAGTCTTACTTGCATCTTACCGTAATATATACTCTAAAAATGGATGAATCATCCATTTTTAGTGGAAGATCAATGTTTTTGCCATGAATTACCATGTATTGATTTCATCGATTTTACATTTCTTTCATGCTAACCAAATGGAGCCTACGTAGGCATTGCAAACTAAAATTTTCCTTTGAGGTCATTTTTACCCTCTATCCAATTGCTTCTTATAAAAATGTGTTTATTGTCTCGGAAGTTGACCCAATGGCATCGTATTTTTCTTCAACTTTTTGTTGCACATTGTTAGAATGATTATTTGTACTGTTTATGAAAACTCATGCACTGATAATATAGGCAGAGGAGGAGGAGAAAGGAGTTAGTCTGAATCTCGCAGCAACATGTGATGATTACACCAAAGCCATTCAGCTGGCATTTGAACTGCGCCGGCCTTCCAGACTCTATTCCTTATTGGCAGAACTATGCAAGTAATGATATGTTATTAGATTTTCTTTTCATGTTTTAGCTTTTAAATTGATACATGTAAAATATCTGCAGGAAAGGAGATGCTGAAGATCAGATTGACAAGGCTTTACGTAGTTTGGGGATAGATGGTAGTCATTTGCTTCTTGAGTATGTTCGAGAATGGAATACAAAGCCAAAGCTGTGCCATGTTGCACAAATTGTGCTATTTCGCTTTTTCAATATTTTCTCTCCAAATGAGATTATTGAGGTACTTTCTGCAATGTTTTTACAAGTGATCTTAAGTCTAATGAGAATAAAATGACGGCATTAAGCTGTTTCAGCTTTTTATAAATTTAATTTTTGTGGATTGAACAAGAGATTATTTTGCATGTTCTCTTTTCTTTTATAATTGCTGCATGATTTTACTCTTTTTTCTGGTGGTGGTTTGTTTGAGCGGAGAGCCTAAATACATTATTGTAGGTATTTGTATTTTAGTTCAGTTGTTACACGGCAATTGTATCTTGAAGCTGGTTATTTTGTGTATATATTGCAGATGGAAGGATTTGGTGAACTCCTCGAGGGCCTCGAACCATACTCAAAAAGGCATTTGAGCAGGATGAATAGGCTTGAACCGGGCACATATCTTTGGGACTACACGCTAGGCGGGTTGTCTGTTGAGCCAGATTATGGGGGTTACAGATCAGTACCTCCAGGACCAGCAGAAGATTCAACTGTAACAGAGGAATCCGGAGAAGGGCAAAAAGATAATGTTGCGGTTTCAGAAAACAATACATCGAAGAAGCGAAAATCGAAGAAATTAAAAACTGGATCAAGTAAAAAAACTAAAGCGTCTTAACACAGGGATATTGAGGCTGTATCCTTGCATCAATATTACTGCTTAAGTTATGACCCCAGCCCTGGCGGTGTGAACCTGTCCATGTAACCATATCGATGGTAATGAACATATAGAATTGCTGGTATCATGTTACAGTAGAGAGGACTTCTTGGCAGACAAGACGGTTGCAGGCGTTGCGAATCGAGCTCTTCCCAAAAACATAAGCTTCTTTGGAGAAATTTTCAACATATATGAATCTTCTAGTGGACATTTGTTGATACTGTACACAGGTTGTATCCATTTTTTTGGCGATTGTCATCCTGAAAATCAATCTCTTGATGCAATTGCAAAAACTTGGTGTAGAAAACTACTTATTTATCATTTTCCAGAGTATTTGACTTGGATGCACACTGGAATTTTATTTTTTGGGGGGAGAAAGGCAGGAAGTTGGTCAGCAAATTTTTCCGTTGCCTCCTTGTGTCACGCTTTGATTTACTTGTTTTACATGTTATGATCGTTTCAACGTCCTTGGTTAAAATTTTTTTCATATAAATGTTGCAAAAATTTTATGGTTTCTTAGATAAAAAAATCGTCTTCTAGTTGGTCACTTAAACATTTGCATTTCTCTTCCTATGTTTTTTTACTTCTTCAAATGCTCGGTCGTCTTCCACTCCTTTGACACTGTTACTCACATCTGATGCCGTTGTTCAGGTCAATTCCATCAATGCGAAACTGATATTTTCGGTATATATCGTTTCCTCTTTGCATAATTTGGGGAAGGTCAACGGTGGCTAGTCATCGAGTACGCTTATTGAACGATTTTTCTTTTTCAACGGGACAAACACAAACTTATCAAGGCATAAATCATATTATCAAGGTATGTTTACATTCAAAAACCAGGAAATCACGCAAGAACTATAATTGACAATATGAATAACGCAACCGATATGCTGTAAAAAAATGCAAGAAGTTGCCCGTAAATATTTACTTACTGTTCAAAATATCACTTTCACAGCCATCAAACGACAAAACTATAAACAAATCAAGTGGGTACCAGAACGAAATTCTTCTCTAAGCTTTCAGTCTGCAGCTCCAGCATAACAAGTGCAATAATTGCTAGCATGACGCAACACATTAAAATACTTCTGCCCTTGGCCAAATTTATCGTGTTGAATCCCTTCAGACTCCCAAATTTACCGCGTTTTTCAACGTCAAAACTTGCTGATATTTCTGAGTTCTTAGCTTCACTCGGGATGCATTGCATAGGTGATACCGGCTTAAAGCTCTCGACATCAGTCGTCAACAGCCTGCTTTTGTCCCTTCTACGTTTTAGCCTTGCCCCAAAGCTACCTGATATAATGCTGTCCTCAATTCTGGATGACCTTGGGGAGCATAATTCTACAGACTGCTTCTCAGATAACTCACAGCTGCCATGCTCCTCATCCATGAACTTTCTTGGAGTTGCAAAGACATCAGCATCATCAATGTTAGACTCAGGAAGTGACGTCTGAATAAAGAATAACATGTTAAGTCATAGTATACATTGAAATAAATATTTAGTTATTCTCTTTCCTAATAGCTCGAGTTTTTGAGATATCTAAAATTTGCATGGTATTAGAGCCAAAGGACTGAGGTTCAAATTTTATTGGCGATATTTGTCTAAAAAATATTAATTTGCCCCATATTATGTCCAACGGACTATTTGCCCCGTATTTGTCTACTTGCTAAGCTTTAAAAAATCTACTTGCATGTGAGGGGAGTGTTGAAATAAATATTTAGTGGTTTTCTTTCCTAATAATTCGAACTTTTAGAACAAGTAGTTAGACCATCTAAAATTTACAACATATATTTTTTAGAAACATTAATATTTACGTAAGTGTTATTATGAAAAAATAGCAACTAAATCATCAACTCCATTTTGTTATAGTCATATTAGAGGAAGTGTGATATAATAGTTAATTTCCACAAGAAATTAGCAATGTATCCAAAACAAGTTTGATCTTTTAACAAATATAACACGTGGCATTAACTATCAACTGAATACCTGCCAACTTGATGTAGAACTTCCTGATTTTGCACTTGTATGATTCATCTGATCATATCCTGAAAATGACCTTAAGCGTTCTTTCCCCTCCTCGTCACGGTACAGGACATCCTGAGAATAACTTAATAACAAATCTGATGAGCTTCCAGCTTGTGACATTAAACCATCAACTCCACCATTCCCACTTTCCAAGAGTCTCCTCCTTTGTCAACTCACTGTCTTCAAAGTCGAAAGAGGATAATGGAGATTCAACCACAGATTCTTCTTCAAGGAAAGAATCAACAGTCTGGGATTCGGGATATTCTGATCCAGGTGATCCATCCTCATTGACTCTCAAACTATCACTTTCCTTATGGGAGGTACAACTTCGGCAAGAAGCAGTTTGCCTGGTGTTGAAACAATTTACAGAGTTTAATTTCCTTTGAGAAATATTTGCACACAAAGTTTTTGCTGTCTGTAAGGCCTCACTTGCTGCGCCTCTAACACATTCCATTTGATCCAAATCACAATTCTCCAAAGCATCTATTATGTCTTCCAACTCACTGGAAATACTTCTCATGTCAACACACTTCATCAAACAGTTTACCATTTGAATAGCTGTAAGCCTTCTATGTAGGTTGACCTCTTTACCACCTCCTCTTAACATTTGTATTGCAGATTGAATAATGAATCCTGCATAGGCCTCAATCACCAAGCTATTGCGAGCAGCCAATGTCATGGTCAATCCCATGTGAGAATTAGTCTGCATCAGGCCATCTTTTAAAGCTCCAGCTACTCTGAGGCAAACTTCAACAACAATTTCATTTGACGCAAATCTCCAATTTTCAGATTCTACTAGTGCCTTCAGACACAATGCAGATCCTGATGCTGCACTTTCTGGCCGGTTGATTAACAAATCAGACAAAGGTTTACACAAGGAATAAATAATTTTTGCTTTTTCTTGTTCAGGAGTCGAAGGCTCAATGCCATATCTAGCAATAGCAAGAACAACTTTTGAGCAGGCCTGCTGCAGGGGAATAGATCCAGCACTGGACTTCAGAGTAGTGACAATAGTTAACATGATGTTGTCAATATGTGGAACAATTTCGGGGCCATGGAATCTAGCGAGGACTTCATACAAAGATATAGTATACTCTCTTGAGGTAAAACTGGGCCCATTTTCTTGTGAAACTTGTGCTAAAAAGAGAGGAATAGATTTTGAATCAAGATCTTCCACAAAAGATTTCAGTTCTTTCATGGCAGACTTTCGGCTTTTAGCATCCTTCTCAAGATTATCCAATTGCTTCCTGAGCTAAAGGATTACGGCCATTTCCACCAACTCCAGCAGCTGATATCAGACAGTATATTAAATAACAATGTAAATGTGGTAAAAACCATTAATCATGCAATCTCATAAACATAATGAAAGAGGGTAAAGAGATGAATAAACAGAAAAAAAGTACTTGTAATTGGTTACTGCCAATTGCTGCTTCAAAGACAATTTGGATGGAAATGTATAATAAAAATGTGATTCATAAATCTAAAAGCAATCTTCTGAGATTTATAAGTTACACTCACAAACGTGAAATTTTCTCATAGTACAAGTGAAGAAAAATATGATTCCATGCACCAAGAACTGATAACATCTCATAAACATAATGAAAGTACTGGCAATTAGTTTCTACTATTGCTTGTATGACAATATTGATTGAAATGCACAGTAAAAATGAGTTTCACTTATCTACTTAATGAAAGCAATATTAGGCTAACACTCACGAACACGAATTTTCTAAAATTATGGCTCTATGCACCAAAAACTGATAATACCTCTCAATCAACCTCATACCAATTGACAAAAAAAAATGTCATTAAAAAAATCAAAATTTCCATCACCAACCCATTCGCATCGGAAAAAAAGAAGCATACTTCAGAGCTTCTTACACCAAATTGGCATCAACCCAGAATACAAGACACACAAATTGCATACCTGGGCCTGGCATCTCGGTGGCTAGGATGCTCCGCCGCCGCCACAGCTCATCCAATCAGGTCAAAAAGGATGAACTTTCATGATACACACACACACAGAAAATCAAGGAACCAAATCATTAAAAAGGAAAGATTTTTTTCTTTTTTGTGAAAAATTAGAAAAAAAAGGAAGAAAAGACCAGATTTTTCGGAATGAACCGTAGCTCTACGCTGTCTGCGTTGGGCAGCCTTTTCGAATTTTGTCTTTTCGGCGACGTTTTTAATTGACGGTGAGTAAACCACGTGATATAGTCACGCGAATACGACCGTGGTCAGTGGTGGGCGACGTCACTTGGGACGTAGCTATACCTGTCGTCGTTTAAGTACGGTTGACTTCTTCAAGAATAGGGACAAACTTTTGGTCACTGCTGAGCAGGAACACGGACAAAGTTGTAATTGCGGCAAAGCTGGAATACGGACAAACATTTTTCCCTAACGACTAACGAGGTAATGTCAAATGAATCTTTTACCCGCCATCCCTAATCTAATCACTGTCCAACGCTATTAAAATCACACGCAACCGACGGCACCTAAAATCCAAATCTTTACATTCACATCAAAAGGCACTTATTACTGCTTTATGAAAAAACCTAAAACGATTATTATCTAACAAAACAACCTCCAAGATAATTTTAGGCTGCAAAGTTATAAGAGAATTGGGAAGAGGCTGGTACCCCAAATAGGAAATAGTTCCAAGTTCCAGAGAAATCTCGTTCTAGGACAACAGCGCTTTGAAAATGAAGTCCCCAGAAACTATCACAAGCGACATATCTTTATTCTTTTCCTTTTATCTTCCTGCCTTAGTTTGAGAAAACATCTATTCAGAATCAATTACAATACATGAAAGCCGTGAGCTATTACTGTCGAAAGGTCATACTCCGGTTTCCAGAAGCAGGGAAAGCTTGCCTGCGTCTGGGCTGAGAAGAATCCTTCTTCCCTTCACCCGGGAACCTCCGCCAAGAATTTTTTGTCACCCAGATGAGAACCTGGGGAGTTATCACAACTCTTCTTGTCTTCCTCTCGCTCTCGTGTATCCTCATCTCCATCTCTCATTAGTTTCTGTTGAACCAAGCTATCAAGAGGCTTTACCCCAGCATTGTTTTCCAGCTCTTTTGCCTCTACCTCATTAAAGGTGCCGCAGCACTCTTGTAAGATAGAGGATATTTCAGTTAATGAAGATTCATAGGGACGAATAGGCCCAACATCCTGCTCATCTCTGGTCTCACCTACAATTGGGCTCTCAGGCAATTTAGCTGCCGCATCTACAGCATCCTCCAAAGCTATGAAGTCGGTAGCTATTGTAATTTCAGATGTGGCTAAGACCCCGACCTCTGCTTCAGAAGAAATATTGGCCTGACCATCCGGTTGTGGAGGAATACCACCACCTAGAGAAGCAGCTGGCTGAGAAACCCCATCATTCAAAACTAGAGATGGTTTTGAAGTATCAGAAACGCCAGAGAAAGAGTGGAAGGGAAATGTCACAGAAGACTTTATCTGCTCCAACTTAGAGTCCATTTTACCCTGAAAAGGCAATTGCTGAACCAAGTCAGAAACTATATTTTGTTGGAAAATACATCTAAAAAACGAACTTATCAGGGGTACAAAATATCAATTTCCTGTGACTGTTTTAACTTGAAGAACAGATTTAGATCAATAATATTGAAAATTTCTGTTCATTCCCCTCTCTCTAACAGACTGGAAAAAGATTCTCTCATGGAAATTTATCTCTTCCTGACCCTTCCTAGGTATATCAAGAAACAATCATGCTATAGCAATTCTAGATACTTCATGTTAAATGGATAAGATAAATACACCTGCTCATGTTTTCTTTTTGAAGTCGAATTTCCAAACATTGCTCCAAAAGTGCGACTAGGCCTCTTCTGCACTTGGACAGATACAACAGCAGTCTGTTGAGAACAAAGCAAATAGATTAGTTTGAATGAAAAAAACCACATCCACTTCTCTTCCAAAATTACTAGCTTTTTTATACAAATATGATTTATGACGTACAGGTTTGATGGATGGATAAGCATCAACCTCCATATCGTCACTGCCCTGAATGGGATGCATAGAAGGTTCAGGAGATATTCTGGATGATTGAGCACTAATTACAAGCTCAGCTGGTTTCAGATATTGCTCTAATGGTTTCACAGATACGCTATATGGCTTAATTCTGCTTGTTTGGGGAAGAATATCCTCACCCATAGGATGGGAAGAACCATCATGGCTTTGCTCAGGGACCTGGAGATAAATTTAGAAAAAATGATCTCAAATGGTAATTTCAGTGATGAATGAATAAAGTGATCTTCTGCACTATGCTCAAATTTTACCGTTTCATCCCGTGACTTCTTAAGTTGTTCATACACATCTTTAAATGCTGCGGCATTTGCAATTGAATTTCGAATTATGTTGACCACAACATTCATGTTCGGCTCTATAAAAGGGTGCTTGGACTTCACTATCCATCGCAATTTCCCAGCACTTTTAGGCATCAGCCTTGCTTTTCAATTTTAAGGAAAATAAGAACGTATAATGTTTTAGGAAGCGAAGAGCAATTGCACTGAAAAGTCAAAGCAGCAAAAAAGTTCATAAGCATTGCCAGTTCAGTAAATACCTATTTCAAGAAGAGTTTTGTTTGGTAAAACATATCCCGTACTTTCATCCTGTGCTCGGGCTACACTATCTCTCCATTCAAAAAGGCCCTTCAAGCAATAAAAAGTTACATAAGGTTGACTGTCTAAATTTAAGGAAAGCGAATGCACATCAAATCCTTTCTAGCTGGAGAAAAATAAGCACAACCAGCAACCAAAATCTGTCTTGCTACAGAAAAAAGAGATAGAAGAGCACTTACAGAAACAACTGCGAGCTGTTCTGCATTCAGATCCATTCCTTCTCGCCTACAAAGAACATGAAAAAAAGATCAATTAAATTTGCACAAAAATACTATATTATATTTAAAAAAGAAAACATAATATTGAATACAACATGAAAAAGATAAGTCAGAGTAAAGGTTATTTTTCACCAAAAATTACAAAAAACGCAGAAGTAACAAACCCATATATACGAAGATAGGATGTAGCCGTCAAGAGGTCCTTTTCATATAGTTGAATGCATGTCTCAGAGCTACGTTTGTAGACCTGCACATTAACCATCAAATTAATTTCACAACAACACAACCAGCTGTTTAAATTATGACGCTTCTTCCCAGTTATATTAACACCAATCAGGCTGCAAAGACTATCCATACCTACACACAATATTAAAGTTCAATCCCCACGATTAAGTTAAATTTCCATCTACTTTTCCTGATTTTGAGGATTGCCTCACGCATCAAGTTAGAAACATTTTCTTAAACTCAGCACATGTTTTATGTCTCTAATTTTTTTAAAATAAATAAATGAGAATCAAAGTCCTTGACTTGCACCCCAGACTAGGTGCAGTAAGTTGTTGATGATGGCTATATTGATGAACAAGAAAAATTGATCAAAAATGCAGAAAAGGTAAACAGAAGCACTTATAAGTCCACACCTCTAGCAAAAGATCATCACCACTCTGAGATTGTGACAGTAATTGAGCTCTCATCACATCGTATAAGTATAAAAGATAATGTGTATCTTCTCTGGCATACCTATCAAGGAAAAGTTGTAATACATTATGCCAATCATTGAATGTATAAGTAATGCTCGATTAAAGTACCAGGCAAGCAAAAAGAAATGCTTATTCATATTTCAATACTTGATCATGTCATCTAAAAGAGGACGGACTCTCCAGTCAGCATTTTGATACCTGAAAAACAGAAGTGAAGCAATTGAATAGAAAATACAAATCTTCAATCCATATGAACTAATATACAACCCAAAACAGGAAAAGCATGGCAAAGCCATTCAATAAACCGACAAAGTAGAAGTTTCCCAACCCTAGGCTATGCTTATTAAGAGAGACAACCAACAAGTAGGGAATCTCTAAGTAAAACAACTGATTTGCATGTGGTTTAAACTTCAGTAAACAAATTTAAGAAAAGCAAAAATTAATTTTTTCAAATGCAGAAAAATTTCTTCTCAAAAAGCTAAGCCACAATGGTAGCGCCTTCTGTCATCAGTTCAGTCTAAAGATCTTCCCCTTTATTCATTCACGTTTTCTTTATCTGTTTATCAAACTTATTTTTTAAAAAATGGATCCGCCAATTATAACAAAATCCACACTGGATTTAATTGTTAAAAATATCAAATTTCAGCAGGGAGTTGAGAGTCTTTTGTTGTTTTTTATTTTGGCATTTTCTATGCAAAACAAAGAACCATAATAAAGACCACTATTAAAATCCGTTACTAGTGTTGTGTTTTGATTTCCCTAAAATAGGTGTTATCAGGAAACAATATATCAAAGAAGAATCTCAATATATCAACAAATAGAATTACTCTTTGTTAGCAGTGACTCCACAGAAATGATGCAGAAGAAACTCCAGGCTATTTCGCTCAAGTTGTAACACTCTTGAAGCCTACAGTAAGTAACAGTCATTGGAGAGAACAACTTAAGGTATAAGACCAAGATGTTAAGAAAACTTTCAAGCTTCAAATCAGTATGCACGTTTATATTAGCCCAAGACCTCTCTGGGTCACCAAAAATGGCATTCGTTTTTATCAGCCAATGTTTCTCACCCATCCCAAACAGTCTTCGTGACCTTAATACGGCCATCCCCATGTATTAGAAGAAGCAGATTTCACAGTTGTGACAGACAAGAGTATGATCTACTACGGGCCCAAATCCTACTCACCTACTTTTTCTGTTTTCAAAAAACTTTTCCTACCATCTACCATCACTACTTAGTTTCAATCACCACTAACAATAATGCGAACTTAATTTATCATTTTTCAAGGAGCTAACTTTGGAAAAGATAATGCAAAGAAACTAGCCATTTAGAAGTCTGGTGTTTGGGTAGATATATCAGAATAGTTAAACCAAAATTATATCTTGTTATGGAAATTCAACAAGTTGTCTACTATAAACCTGGCCTGTGTCAAACAGATTGCACACATATATGCCAAAATCCCGTTGAAGCCACAATATATCCCGATCAGCTCCATGCATGACCTGATTAATAACTCCAGCGTCATTTATATAAGCAGAAGAAAACAACACCAATGGCTAATCTCAGAAAGAAATATATCATCAGACAAGAAATTGTACTTTTCTTTTAGAGGGATCTTTGAAAGTATCTCTTAAGTGAGGACCAATGTGTACTCGAAGCTTTAAAGTGTCAACCACATAATCTTCAGTTCTAGTAGAAATTTGCATCAAGCAGGTTATACCTTGAAAGGACCGGTACTGATTATGTTCTAAATCAACCTGTGATTTATGCAAACAATAAACAACAAGGACATTGCAATCATAGATCTGATGCACAAATGATCCATCAAAAGAATGAAAGGAAGGTAGCACTCCAGTGCCATTAAAAACAAAAATCCACCATCAATCAGGGGAACCCAACCCCACCCCACCCCCCACCCCTTCCCCGCGCGGGGCCAATTATTAGGCTTCTGATGTATTCAGAATCAAAGAAAAGCATACTATAAAGCATCAAAAAGGCATCATAATTGAAAAACTTACTGAGAATTCTTCAGCATCACGTAATTTCTTGGCCAATTCTTTCAATCCATTCACATCCTCAACTAGCTTAAATGGTGTATTCTCAATTGGAGGCGGCCTTACAGGTTCATCATTAGAAACACTTCTATCCACAAAGTCTTCCACGGAAAAATTCTCCTGCATAAATAGAACTCAGGGTTTACAAAACTGAACATCAACCTAGATTTACATATGCCACAAAAATAAACCAGAGATATCCAAAAAACAAATCGGCCAACACAGATACACAAGAATTGCATCGAGTTACAACACAAATACACAAGAATTCATCCGATTGCACAACATAAATACACAGGAATTCATCAGATTGTACGACATAAATACAAAAGAATTTCATTGAATCATTAAAATAGCTCTCAAGAAGCATTTCATACAACAATCTGCAGTAAACCATATCAGAGCCAGAATTGGACACATTTCAAGAACAGCGACAGTAACAGTTTGTTCTACAAATTCTAGTTCATGTTTTCGACACAACATGTTAAGAAGAACAAAAAGAAAATGGCAGGAACAGAACAGACCATGGGATGTATGAACCTGCACCCGTCCTCACTCCTCTGCAACCAGACGTGCTCAAATGGCAAATTGGAGTTGTTCACGATGATGCCATACTCATCCTGCGGCCTTGGGATATTGGGTAAGTGGAACGGAACCCGGGCGCGGCCACCCCCCGTCTGGGGGTCCTTGGACGCCACCCGCACCGACGATTTGGGCTCTTCCCGTTCACCTCCATCGCCGTTCCCCACCCCTTGCTTCTTCTTCTTCTTCCCGGACACCAACTGGAACCCGTCGGCCTCCATCTCCACCGCCGCCGCAGCCGCGGATCTCTCGCTCCCGGCCGCGCGGAACTCGTCGAGCGATGCGTCGACCAGCTCGAAGACCTCGTCGTGGACGGAGACGATCCAGTCGGCGGAGTCGTCGGGTTCGGCGTCAGGTTTGGGGGACGGGAGGCGGAGGTGGGCGGAGGAGCCAACGGAGCTGAGGAGGGCGGCGGAGTCGGCGGCAATGGCGGCGATGGGGCGGCTGAATTCGGGGAAGCTGTTGTAGAAGTGGAAGTCCTTGCCGGTGGGGATGGCGCGGGAGGCGGCGGAAATTGCGGCGAGGGATGAGGAGAGCGGGCCGGCGGCTATCGCTTGCAGCTTTTCGGCGCGCTGCTCCGGCGGCGACGGCGCCATGGTTGGACGCCGGCGGTTGTGGCGGTGATGGTGGTGGAGCGGGAGGAGGAGGGAGTGAGGCTAGGGCTAGGGCTAGGGCTTAGAAGACCCACTCCACTCCCTTTGTTTTTACTATTAACTTTATTCTTAGTTTGTTACAAAAAGTATAATAAATTTCAAAAGCTTGATTTGTTGATTTTATTAACATGTCCTTTTTTTTCCCTCGGGAATTTTTTGCAGACCTCACAATAATTTTTTTGAGCTCCTTGATACTTATTTAATTCGAAAATATAATTATTATTTGAAAAGTATTGGACTGTAATTTTAACTAAATTAAGAATTAAAAATATTAATCTATTTTAATATATTTATAATTATATTGTTAAATTAATTTTTTAATTAATAATATATATTTAATTATATTTTTATTGTTTTTATATGTAATTATTTATGTATTGTTATTTATTATGAAGAAACTTGGGGTATTATTCTATTCAAATTAAAAATCTTTAAGAATAAATTCTATTTAGCTATTAAAATTTAATTTTTTTAATACTTGTGTATAACTGTACTTTTTGTTAAATATAAATAATATTTACTATTTTTATTTAAAAATAATATCATAATAATTCAGAAACTGATTTTCTATATTATTACCCTGCTCACGGTCTTTAGCTAGTGCCTATTGTAACCAAACCGTTAAATGTCTATCAAAACTAACATTCTTTCCTTCTATCGATTATAAAATAAATTAAAATAGAGTTTATTTTTCATCACTCACATAAATATAATTTTAAAATATAAAAGGCTACATTAAGTATTTAATATATAATTTTTTTTACAATGCCACAATTTTAGTACAATGGGGTTTCAATTTCATTTTCACATTTTGGTTGGCCTAACTTTACAGCAATGGCAGCTCAACCATGTACACGATCAAAATAATATGGGACAACCTTTACTTTAATAAATAAATTATTGAATAATATTTAAAAAACATAATTAAAATATCCTTTTGGTCGAGTTCTAGATTAACAAACCTTAAATTTGGACATTTAATTTTTACTTGAGATTAAGTTTTTAAATGAAATAACTAATTCTTGTTCATAAATAACAATAGAACAATTGCGTAAGACTTTTCTACCATTTACTATTACCAATTATCTTACCACATTTTATTTGGAAAAATAAAAAATAATCATCTTTGTAATGGCTAAATTTTGGCGACCCAATCATGTATTTCACTCGGTCTTGAGAAGGCACGAGCGGTTATTAGGGAATGGAACTTGCATGACTTTAACCGGAGAGATTTGGTTAGAGCCATGGCATCTCGAAAGCATGAATGAATGAGAGGATTACGTGCAACAAACACGTTTCAGTCGCATCCAATTACATGTAAAAAGTTGATCAAGAATAAACACGTATACTTATTATAGATCAAGCAAAAATGATTTATAACAAAATCAGATAACTGATTAAACAATATTTTCAATTTCATTGCAGTTCGAATCTTCCGATCACACATGAACTTAGGTACACTAAATGAGTGAAAGCTCACAAAAACAGTTAAAACTTCAGATCTTGAAGGGAGGCAAACTCCATGACCGAAGACGGTAGATGCTTCTGTCGTTCACAGTTAATTACAACTTACACAAGCCCCCCTTGTAGTTTCGATAGTAAGAGAGGCCCTTATACATGTACCAGCAAAAGTCAGTCAGCTTACGCATCTGGCCAAAACATTGAACGAATACCAAATATTTCAGAACCAAAACAGGCGATTCAGTCAGGAAAATAAAAAATAAAAAAAATGAATGAATATGAATGCTAGCAATCAAGCTACATTACAAACCCCCATGAGAATTCTTTAATATTAAAAAAGAAACTGCATGAACAGGAACACAAAAACGTGTTAACAGCTTCGGACATGGTGCTAACAGAACTTAATAAGAGTGGGCTTTTTTTAATCACAGAGCTTAGACAATTGATATAGCTGCAATGGAGTCACGACGGGACGAAGTAAAAGAAAAGAATCTGTAACCCCAACCTCAATCCTTCATATGCAGGTGGATGCCAAAGAAGAAGAAGTCTAGATGATTGAAATTTAAGTCACAAAAAAGACATTCAATTTAGTAAAACTACTTATAAAGAAAATTAATTATAACTTCCTCGAAGCATTCTCTATTCTTAATGTAATCTACAAATATAGAAAAGCCTCGTAGATAAATAACAAAAAATGAGCATTAGATTATGTACGCCGGAGATGTGATTCTTAAATCAAGAGAAAATTGCACTGCACTAGAAAACTTACCACTGCTGGTTTTTTCGAAATTCATTAAGTACAGGATAAATATTCTCAAATGCTGTGTAGGTCTCATCCCTCACCTGAAAGAATAGCCACAATATTTACATATGGTTTTTCAAGCAAAGTCAAAAAAGTCATGACTGAGCAAAATGAATTTTCTTACTTTTGCCCCAGTTAGAACTATCTTTCCGGAAACAAATATGAGAAGAACTATTTTTGGTTGCTTCATCCGATATATAAGTCCAGGAAACAGCTCAGGTTCATACTATTATATATCAAAAAAAACACAACAATGTCATGGTGAGAAAGTCACCAAAATAGGAAATGAAAAGAAAAAGAAAGAAAGAAGGAAAGAAAAGAAGAAGAAAGAAAAAAAAACTAGTTTCCCCAGAAAAAAGGTAGAGCTCTAGAAAATAGAGTTTGCTAACAGATCAGGTTTTTACTTACACTTGAGAAAGCACCGTGAGAATAGGCCAACCCTTCAAGTCTTATGGGAAATTTGACATCACAGGACCCAACAATATTCTGTATTTTGAAATCCTAGAAAGACAATTTACCGCTTACAGTCAATAAAAGGTAAGTGAAAAGGAGAAGAGCAGGCAACGCCATGGAGACACAACATACTAACAATGCTGAAAGCCAGATTACCTTGAATTTTGCAGGAAATCCAAGTTTCTGAATGATACGGGCATACTGCAAATTAAAACAACATTAACTCATTCTAGAATATCCGAAAAAGTAAAAGCAAACAGATATTTGAGGAATCAGACGAAGAAAACCTTTGAAAGCCAACCATTGAACTATACCTTCCTTGCAGCAAGTTTAGACTGGTGTTCACTTTTAGCTCCAGTACATACCTATGTGGCAAAAGGTGCATGAAAGTTACTAAAACAATCTAATTCCTGATTCACAGAGCACCACCTACTGTAAATGAAAAAGAAGCAATCAATAAAAATACAAGTCGGCACAACTTACCATTTTCCCAGAAGCAAATATCAGTGCTGTGGTTTTTGGTTCTCTGATTCTCATAATAACAGCAGCAAAACGCTGCATAAAAGTGAAACACATTAGTTTTACGAATGCATTTGATATACATAAAAATACAGGACTACGAAGCCACAAGGCAAGCACCCGCAGACACTCCATCAGAACTTCCCCTACAACAGATACTCATACCATTCTCCTTCAAAATTGAAAATGTAAAATCACCCAAATATTTACCTTAATCATAAAATATTTGGTGCAAAACAATCTACATTTACTAGATCTCACGTTTTTCAGTTGGCTACTAGCCTACCTTTATAGCTAATCGCCGTCAAATTGCTAACAGCACACTGGCAGCATAGGAGCTTTGTAACTAGCACACTTTTCTAAAGGTAAAGAAAAGCAAAACAAATAAACAAGCATCTTCTGCTTTACTTTGGGGTTATACTCAGCATTGCGAGCTTGTAGAGCAATAGATTTGAGCTCCAACTTGCAGTCGAGATTAACTGTTGAGACAATGTTCCTACAAGCACAAGCACTACATATTAAAATAAAATACAATACAATGCCCACATCAGAATGGAGTTTACTATGAGCCTGTATGTCTAATCAAACTAAATTCAGATTAGTTTAAATAATGCAAGTAATAGGCTAATGTAATATTTAGCTGGGTCTATTATGTTAGTCGGGTATTTATTTTCCTAATTGGTAAATGTAACCCTAAGTGGGTTTATGATTTATTGATAGCTTAAGTTACATAGTCTGTGTAACCACAAGTGGCTAGGTCCTAGACCCAGTTATGGGTCTGTAAGGGCTGATCACGAGCTGGTTTGCCTTGATAATCCAAAAAATCGAGAGTGGCCCGTTTTGGGATAAATTTGAGTGCGAGTTTAAACTCGAGATGATACAATTTTTTTGAGATACCAAGCTGGGTATTGATGTTTTGAATGTGGAAGAAGACATAATGGATGTTTTGAATGTGGAAGAAGACATAATGGATTGAGCTCAAACAGACACAGGTATGAGCCAACACAAATTGGAGTGGATGAACCACACCTGCCCCAAGCTTTCCCATCATCTACATCCCCAAGATTCCATCCTCTACAACTTGCAAGCTTCCTCATTCTATTCAATTTTCCCTAATCTCTAGTCAGACAGCTCTTCCAAGCACCTTCCTTGTAAAAATAATCCCATCTAGCTAAATATAAGGGTGGTGGCTTGCATTTATGTGGAGGCAAAACCTTTATACAACTTCTAGTCATTTTGGGATATATTCACAAGCCTGACTTAATATGGTATCAGAGCCATTATTGTGCGCATTCTCCCATCACACCTGCCACGCCATTAAAAAGCCCAAAAGAGGTGCGGAGCAGAGAAGACCCATGACCATGTTTGTAAATGGTCCAAAAAGAGACAAGTCTAAAAGAGGCTCAAACGTAAGTCCTCATGTAAAGCCTAATAGGCTTGCACATGTTGGGAATGTCGAAAAAAATGTCACATCATTAAAATAAAATGTATTTATGTGGAAAGCAAAGCATATCATTAATAGCTCTCTACACTTGTCTAGGGCTAGGAGACTTCAGCATATCTGGAAGACCCAAGCCTTATGGTAAAGATTCTTCCTTTTTTAAATTTATTCTTTTGTACTTCAAAGCTGTGAATATTAAGTTAAACTTCTTTCGATCTTTTTTTTGTGAGGGCATGTGCGTACTAATTTTTTTTCGGCAAAGAAGATTTACACCTTTCTAGCTTCAAAAAGGATAAATTTTACTCGTTGTAAGTATTAAATAGGTTAATATATTTAACTTTGTCATTTTTTAATTAGTGCATTCATTCTCGTTTCTTTGACATTTTTTTTTAAATAAAAAATACTTTGATTCAACTTGGCTTGGACACATCATTATAAGATTAGCTTTAAGCATAAAATTATATGTTATCATCATATGGAGCCTCTTATAATTAGACAGGAAAAAAAAGATGAAACATTGTAATAAAAATTGTATATGAACATTTTTATTTATTTTTTAATAGGGGCATTTGTACTTGTATGTGCAAACTTCTTCTAAAGACCAAAGATTCATGAGAATGTGGCAAATTAAATCGAATTATCGCATATAATGCAATGTATGAATTATCTTTGTTAGGTTGTACAAAAAAAAAGAGGATTGGATCACACAAAGAGAATTGAATTACCTTGCCTTGTGTTGGTGTTAAGATGGGGTTAGACTCACCCAAAATGACTAGCCAATGTAGGAAGGCTTTGCCTCCACGTGTATATTAGTCACCAATTATATGTTTTAAGGATGTGGATTATTGTTTAACATTCTCCCACACAATCAAGCCCACAAGTGAACCTACATTTGCACCTTTTTGGACTTGCCTCTTTTGAGCCATTTACAAACATGGTCATGAGCCTTAATCCATGCCTCTTTTAGGTTTTTAATGGCATGACAAATGTACTTGCAGAATGTGCATATGATTGATGGGCTGGCTTTGATAAGTGGGGTCATGATTGACAAGTTGGCTTAGATAAGTGGGGTTGGGCTTCTATCTCATGATGAGTAGCCATTATAGGAAGGCTTTGCCACCAAATATATATAAATAATAACCACTCTTATAGTTTAGCAAGACAGGATTACTCTCTAACATTCCCCCATATGTCCATGCCCATTAGGCCTTGCTTATGGGCCTACATTCACGCCTCTTTTGGGCCATTCAAGTGGGGCTCTATTACCATGTTAAGCCCATGTAGGAAGGCTTTGCCTCAACATATATATTAGTCACTACCTTTATGTTTTTGCCAATAATATAAGTCAACCGACTTCGCGGATTTGAGTAGAGAATGGGATAGTATTCATGTCCAAAGGTGAACAAAGCCCTAGATTAAAGAGTGCGTAGCTTTCCCAGGCAGAAGCAAAAGGGCTTATACTGCTCGCCTTTGTTTAATATGTTCATTCAATTCAGTACCAATACAAACTAAAGCTACACCAAAGAAAGTGGACGAACCACTATAAAAGTTAGAAGTAGCCTATATAGTATTAAAGTAGTCGGCCTAACCAAAGCGTCATGACATAATCAAAAGGCTACCCTTTTGAATCTGGGGGATATGAGATGAATTTGTGAATATAGAGAATAGACTTCATAGGATAAATTATAACTCATATTTTGATATTTTAATCGTGAAAATTGCAATGTTATAGTTATTACCATAGGTAGGAGGGATATTTTTAGTAGCTTGTGGATTCATTAGTTGTATCTAGGAAATATGTTAGAAACAAGAATCATTAGTTGTGACCTGGATATATTCGAGGAAGTTGAATCATCAGTCCATTATTGTAGTGTTGATATATTTGTGTCAAATCAATTTTACTTATAAATCAAGTCAAACTCAACTTTCAAGTCATCTTATAAAAGCCAATTTGGTTCAAGATGTATAAAACTCAAGACCGACCAATTAAGTTACAAGCAGCATTGAGTGCCTTGATTCGAGCTTGCAAATCAAGCTTTTTTCCCTCAAGTTTGAACAGAGCCGGATCAAGCCTCGAGGTTTTTTGATCTAACTCGATCCGTAAACAATTCTAAAGTCTATAAATAAAGTTGTATTCTTGCATTCAAAATAAATCAAAAAATTTAGTTTTATCACAAGGTATCAGCCCCTTAAAACATGAGTATAATAACCCCAAAAATTAGTCTAACATCTAACATCACTTAGGGTAAGATCTAATATATAAGTGGGGATGTGCATATAGATCTTTAACTAGGTTAATCACTTTTAAAGGGATACCTAAGGCTCATCAATTTGTACTTTGACTAAGTTATTACAAGTGGTATCAGAGTCGACCTAAGATTGTATTGGATTGTGGGCTAGACTAGACATGGACTAGGGAGCTGGCTACGAGCTATATATATATATATATTGAAGATAAAATTTACTAAGGGTAGATTATAATAACCTAAACAATTTAGTCTTATATCCAATATCTCGTAGAATAAGATACAATATATAAGTCGAGGCAAACCCTTAGATTTTCAACTAGGTTAACCACTTTTTTAAGGGATGACTAAGGCCCATCAATTTGTACTTGGCATGGGTTGCTACAACAATTGAGATATGTGATTCAATTTACCCCAATCCACCAAGACAGTGAAGTGTGCCCTCAACCTTAGCTAAGTTTTGATAGGTTTTTGCATGATTTTACCCTTGAATCACAATGAAATCCTATCAAAAAGTTAGTGTACAACCAAGAACTGTTTATGATTACACATTCCTGGAACTTTCAATCCAGAAGAAGATTTAAAGAAAAATGCCTAATTAGAAAGATAACCATATCTTCAAAGCATATATGCCAAAGATTTATTTTTGAGTCATTGAATTGGCCTTCAACGTAAAAGGCATTAGGATTAAATAGTGAACATGCCATGATTGAACTTCTGATTGATTTTATGCCATGTCTCCTCGGTGTTGTCACCAAGAATGGCTTCTAGCAAGGATTTTGCAGATATTCAAGGAAGGAGCCACAAAAATTTGAGAACAGACAAAAACTAGCCTGCTAATCATGAAAACTACTTCAAAATGCATGTAGGATTTTTATTATGAAGGTGAAAACATGACACACTAGGAATATTCCATCTTCAACCATAGTTGAATAAAAAAATACTTTCAATGGCAGGTGATTGTTTTTGCATAGCTATTTCTCAAACATACATGAGAAAAACACAACTATTTGACTGTCGTTGCACCTGAAGATATTTTAAATCTTGGTCGCCTTCAAAAAATTGTATTAAAACTCGTCAGCCTACTTAGCTACAAGTATTACAATTCAGTCAAGAGATGGATGAAAGAAAAGATGAGGAAAACTTACTGGAGTGTTGGCACAATTCCAGATGGGTGTTTTGATAGGTCTACTGCCTGGCTTCCTTCCAGAGGTTGATCAGCCATCCAAGTGCTTAATGCTCCTAGTATATGGTATTTCCCCAACCACCCAATATATGTCAACAGAAGTTAGAATTTGCAAATCAGATCCTCTGCTGATTAACCTGCCAATGTTAAATCCCACAACAGAACTTCAAAGATCCTGCTGCAATCTCAGTAAGAAATAGGGGGGGAAATGAATTTTCAGTGATTGACAGTATATTCCGAGCAAACCTACATTTCCAAAAACTCAAAATTTTTATGCTCAGAGTTTCCTACACAAACAAATAACAAAAATTTAACGCCAAATAACTATAACTGATACAAACAAGGCTTGCACGATGCACATAAGGTCATCCAGTAAAAAATAGAAGTTTCACTTTTAAAATGACGAAACGAATTTGTTCCATTACTCCCCACTTCAGCCACATCTTGAAGCCACCTTCTTCATCAGAGAGAATTCTCTTACACACTCAAAGCCAAATGGTCCACGTCCTAAACTGTAAATCTAATATCTTAAAACCTCTTACCACGCATCCTATACTGTAACTCTATATTGTCTAACATTCCTCCTCTTTTTCACATCCTAATATTGTAACTCTGGATTGTGATTTCTTCTTCTTATTCCACGCAATCGCACACTACATCCGCAGTCAAATCATAGAAGTCCAAATCATTCCAGATAGTCACTCCCCCTTCTTTTGCAAATTACAAAAATTAAAACCAAAATCACCTATGACTAAGCCAAGGAAATCCAAATCCCACACTCCGAATTCATACCACTCCAACCAAATCTCCCGAGCAGACCCGCCGAAAACCACCACACCGCCCCTCCTCTCCCAGTCAAATCCCAAGCTCCCCTACGCAGCCCTGCCGTCAAATTCTACACCCAAACCGTCAAACACCATCCCGGACATCAGAACAGCACAAACAAAGACCGGATCGGCGAGTCGCTCAGCTCAAACCCTAAACCAGATCTCCCCGAAAAAACCGATCGGGAGCCTACAACAACAGATCGGCCCTAGTAAGTAGATCGGAGAACGGGGAAGCTCGCCGGCGATCGGCACCAGCGAGTGAGGAGAGACGGTACCTTGCGGAGAAGGAACGCTTCTGGAAGGCAGAAGCCTTAGGCGCGGCGCCGGGGGGAAAAAGGAGATTAGACGCCGAAGGGCACGATCTTATATATTGATATTGAGGGTGGTCGTTATTTATAGTGCGGGTATAGGTCGTACGTCTTTTCAATCGTGTGTTGGTAGGGGTCCGTTGTGATGTGTGAACTGAGGTGGAGCCGAATCATTGTACGGTCTGTGTCTGATGTCTAAACTTTTTATTTTAAATTCAGTGTATTGAAACTTAACAAAATATTTAAGTTGTGTTAAATCGTGTATTTAATATTGTATTGTTTTAAAATATTTTGTGACTCGTCGATTCTGATTTATATAAATATAATTTTGAAATTAATTAAGTTTTTTTTTAAATAAATAATGCTTTATGCTTAGAAGTAAGATTTGTGTTAGATAAAATCAAGTGACGGCACTTTTATATATGATGAAAGAACAATTAAAATATTGACAAAAATAAAGTTAAAAGATATACATAATAATATTTTAGTTAGAGGATTTATATAATATTTTTAATAGATATTTTGTCACTTTAGAATAGTAATTGTTTTGAGTTTTATTTGTAGTCTTTGAAGAGTAAAACAAACTTTTGTCTTGAACATCGAAAATAATTATAAAATAATTTCTTCATTTTCGTTCTTTAAGTACACGTATATTATTGTCCATGCATATATATTCATATAATGTAATCAATAATCCTTCAGTTTTTCTCTAATTTGAGTGGTTTTTACACTTAATAAAAATTGCTTGTACAAACTATACAATATTTCTTTAAAAAATATTTATTTTAAATTATAAAAAATTGACTAGGCCATATTGCCCTCACCCCTTCCACTTAAAAAATATAATTCATTCAAAAGTAAATCTACGTATGATTTTTACTTATTCAAATAAATATAAAAACTTAAATTAAGACTGTTATATTATTATTATTATAACTACTACTGCTATCTTATTGTTACTAATAAAGTTTTAAGAAATTTTCACTAATTTTGTTATAAGCAAATATTTAGCACATCATTATTCCAAATAGGCGTCTAACATGTTGATTCTAATAGGGTGCATTTCCTTTGTATGATATGATATGACACAATATAAAATATTATATGAATAATGTTGTACCTATGGTTTCCACGTGCATTATAAAATATAAAGGTTAACATTAACTATGATACATAAAATCTAATGTAGATAATTATACAAGGACGTGGGTGGAGAATTAGGATAATATTTTTCATATTATGCATACACATTTTTAAAATATATTACAATAAAATTAAAGAATATTGATTTATCTAAAAGATATAAATTCGTAGTGAAAGGATTCATCATACACCCTCCTCCATCCCTTTCTAAAAATTGGTATTTCATCCCATCATTTTAAATGTGCTAACAATATTTTTTGATATACGAGGATTTTCATAAAAAAATATAGTTTTAAAATGTAAACACAACTATGTGTACATTACTCTTTTTATTTTTTAAATAATCATGGTTCATTTATAATTTAATTATTTGTTTTCCTCTCTCTCCTGTACAAAATATAAGTCTTTGTCATTATCATTTTCAGCTTTACTATTAACGTCATTGATTGTTTATTTATGAGATTTTGTTTCATGCATTGTTGTATTATACTTTGTCGTTGTTTTATTTTTATTATTTATACCTCATTTGAGATTTTTATTTGAGTTTTTTTACTTAACATATATTTATTTTTAACTTTGAAAACTTTATGATATTAGTTATATTTATTTATTTACTAATAATTTCTATATTTAAATTACGGTATTTTTCATATATTAGTTTAAATTGTAATATTATCCATTTATTCGATTATTTTTTTAAAAATATAAATATATGAGAAGGTGAACTTCTAACAGGTTAAAGTTATTCAAGAGAGGTTTATGTTGAGAAGTTATGATATATATTGCATAAACTTGAAAATGGAAAAAAAAGATACGAAGAAAAAATAAATACGGGGATGAAAAAGTATGGTATACTTGAATGTTTTCACCCAAGTTGTGATATTCTTTACATTTAATTATTTTTTAATGATTTTCTAGTATTAAGATTAGAATATTTTTGTTCGCGTGCTTGAGCTGGCAATGTTTTTTCTTATTTTGTTACCACAAAAGTTGCCAATTGATTTGTATATCTATTAATTTTTGGAGTTGAGTTTATGGATTAATTAATTCTGAGTGAATGATATAAAAAATAGACGATTAGATGTAATCTACGTGTTTATTAATAATGAGGATGAGATTAGTGTGTCTTTTTGTTGTTTGGGCGTGGAGACAGTGAAGTGGCGCAGGCACCGGAACTTGCCGAAGAGATATTTTTAGAGAATCGGGACGGGGAGAGGTTCTTCTCCCCCGCCCATGAAACCCTCCTCCTCCGGCCCCCGCCGGAAATCCCGATGGGACACCCCCGCCACCGCCACCGCCACCGCCACCGATCCCAAACCCAAACCTGCCACCAACCCTACCCCCGCCACTCCTCCGCCCACCGTCTCTACTCCCCGCTTCCAAACCCTCCCCGACCCCTCTCTCCCGCCGCCCCCGGCCTACGGCTTCCACAACCTCGAGCGACGTACCATCCTCTTGGCCGACGGAACCCATCGCTCCTATTTCGCCCTCCCCCCGACGATCACCCTCCCCTCGCCCCGGCGGCGCCTGATCGGGGATGGGCGGAGCATGGCCGCACGGGGTTTCACCCGCCTTCATACTCGTCTGCCCCGGTGATGAGCCCTCCCGACGCGTACCTTCGGGGCGGGTACGATCGTGGTGATTACTGGGAGTCCCGGGGATTATTGGATGGTCGGGTTCGTGTTCCGCAGGAGGAGCTCGCCTCGCACAAGAGGAAGCTCGAAGATGACGACGAGAGGGCGAGGGCGAGGGGTCACGCTGGCGAGGTCTTGCTGCAGAACAACCAGCATCAGCTTCTTCATTACAATGGGTATGGCCGAAATCCCGACCAGGATGGGCGTCGTCGTAGCTCCGACAGGCTCGAGTACGCTGGTCACAGGGCGGCAGTCAGCCCTCGCCGCCGTGAAGATGGTGATGGGCGTCGGCGGCCTATGAAATACGCGAGAGGTGATGGTGAGATAGATGGGAGCGTCCATCTGCATTCTCCGAGAGGGCTTGTTGGTGGCGATAGCTATGCTTTGAAGAGGCAGCACCTTGATGTGGATCCGGCAGCTCTTAAGAAGGCCTTCCTTGCGTTCTCGAAGTCGGTGAATGAGAGCGCTTCGCAGAAGAATAAATACTTGGAAGGTGGAAAGCACGGACCTTTGCCTTGTCTCGTATGTGACAGGTTCGGTGAAATTATCCATGCGTGACTGTTTAGGAAGTAGTAGTATTCTTGCCAATTATTGCTATAATATATACCTTGCTAAGACTGATATGTTTTTTATTCATTGGCTTGATACCACAGGGACTTTAAATCCAAGGATTACGCAGATGTTCATGGTCTAATCATGCACGCCTACAATTCATCAGTGGAACGCACTGACCATCTTGGCTTTCACAAGGCATTGTGCGTTCTGATGGGTTGGAATTACTGGAAAGCACCCGATGACTCCAAATCATACCAGTCACTGCCTGCCGATGAACAAGCAGCTAACAGGGATGATCTGATTATATGGCCTCCTATAGTAATCGTACATAATACGATCTTGGGAAAGCGAAATGATGGGCGGATGGATGGTATGGGTAACAAGGATATGGATGCTGAGATTAGAGGTAGGTATACTAGTTTTTTACTTTTGTATGGTTCAGTCATCTTGAACAGTTCTATCTTTCAATACACCTATTTCATTTGTGTATGTTGTCATCTTATTCGCAATCCTGCTTTGGGTATCTCGTTCACGTGTTGCTTCCTTTTATTACATATTTGATTATCCATGCTTTTTGTTGCTTGACATCTTGTTTCGCTTTTAGGAGTACATATATGTCTGGGAGTACATATGTGTCTGGTATGGTTGAGGCATATTCTCATCCTTAGTCCTGATCAATTCAGTGTATAGCATCGGTAGTTACTGCAATCCACAGCATGTGCATCATTTACTCGACATCTTCTTTTTGTCTTTTATTATATTTTATCCAACTTTTGGCTCGCAGCTTTATGTATATTTAGAGAAGTCAGACAGTCTAAAGTGCAGGAAGAGTTACCTATCTATCTTTTCTTGCTATGATCTTCTTGTAAACTAGTCTTGGAAGAGATTTATAAATGAAATTTCTAAGGGACATTTGTTCGCCTATCACGCCAATGAAATCTTAGGATGTTATTGTTTCGTGATGCAGAAGACAAATTGGTGATGCACTGTAAATTCACTATTCTATCCAATTTTTATTTCATGTTTATGAGATCCTCTCTATTTATTGATAAGCAAGTACATATGTATGAAGAGCAGTGTATCCCGATGATGCGGTCTGCTTTTATGTAGATTTTGTTGGATGCAGGTTTTTTGATTGGCCTTGATTGGTCCAGTCTGATAGATTATTTTTGGTTTATAGACTAGGTTTACAAGCAGCCTTCACTGTTGTGAATGCTATTCTTACAGAGATGATGCTTTGGAGCTATCCCGCTTTCATGGCTTGAACTTTATTTGATATTTAACATGATGAGCCTATAGATCTCCTTGCTTTTGACCATCCCAACTGCCATTCTGTGGCACGGTCGGAGACGAGTAAGACAAGAAGGCTGGTGGAGGCTCTTTGTTTGTTGATAGGATGAGAAGCAAACCTGGTTCCTTTTTTATTGTAGGCTGGCTGTAGCTCATTGTTGGTCGGTCATCTGGATGGGGAAAAAGGGACAGGATTGGACAAAATAGCATGGTCTATAGATTAATTTGTTCCAAGTTTGGTTTCTATTTTCCGGAGCTCCACTATTGACCTCCCTCCCCCCACCCCGCTGCCCACCCAAATCCCTGGTTAGCATTTTCCTTGTTTGCCAGAGACTTACAGTTTCAGAATACCCTTGCTTGTCAGTGGAGTTTCTTCCTAAGGGCCTCTCTAGGTTTCCATAGCACCAGGTGTGCATAAGTGATGATTTTATTGAACTTTTTAATCTTATTTTTTTGGTGTAGTGCTTGAGCTTTTAGAAGGCCATTACAGCTCAAGGGAGTTAATATGTCACCACAACAGATTGTAGATCAATTCGAGGATCTTTATTATTGCGAAACGGTAAAGATAAGACCACCTTCGAATAGATGTACTTCTTGTAATAGTGAATTTGGATGATGAAGAGCCTAGTTGAACAGTGTGAGGGAGTGTTTGAGATCCCAGGCCATAAACTTTTTAACATTGCTTCTTTCAGTTGTTTCTATGTTATTTCTCCTTTGTGATCCCAAGCCATAAAGTTCTGTTTCACTTTTTTTCCCTACTTAGGGTTTTTTATTGTTGTTTGTCATCAGTCATTGCTAGCACACGTTGCTTACATTGAACTTTTAGTTATTTCTTTCTGCATCATTATATAATGTATATAACATCAAAGCGAGTTAGGAATTGGTGAGAACTTTGACCACTTTCTTAGATTGGCGGCTAAAATCAAGTGTGGTATAAATTTAGGCTTGGCTTGGATATGTTTTGACTTGCTTGAATAATATTTTAGGTTTTGCATGGGAGTTTGAGTCTATATGCTGTTGTTGTTGGGGATGTTTTATAACTTTAGGCCTGGGTTGGAATTGTTTTGAGTACCTCAAGAAATTTTTAAGGTTTTATATGGGAGTTTGAGTCTATATGCTGTTGTTGTTGGTAATGTTCCTTTGTGTATTATACTTTTTGCTTTGATTGTTGAAGTAAATTTTTAGTCCTTATGCAGCAGTTTGGGTTTATGTGTTTGTGTTGTCAGGAATACTTCATTTGTGAATTGACCGCTTTTTTTAGATGTATCCGGTACTTCTTTTTTTCAATAAAAGTTTGGGTAGCCTGGATGAAGGAGGAGGGTGTTGACATTAGGAAGGGCATCCGGCCTTCAAAAATTTTGCCATTTTTAATTGTATGGATTCTAGTTTAGGGTCCATACCCCCGTCACCTTTTGGGTACCAGGTGGAAGAAGAAGAAGAAGAGTAGAAGTTTGGGTCTCTATGCTGTAGTTGTAAGGAATATTACCTTCTTGCTAGGATGAAACAGAGGCATATAACCTCTGTACTTTTTGTGTGCCACCTCTAACGTTTTTGCTTTTGTCATTGCATGTTATTTCTGGATTTATAGTTTACTTTTAAAATGATATACAATGTGAATAAGATATAAATTTTTTATCCTCCTGCTTGAAGTGTGCAACTTTGATTTTTTTTTTCTGACTAGTAATCTTTTGAGATCTGTAGGATGTCTGTGTAATTTTTACCGACGTTAAACATGTCAGTTTACTTTTGCATGGGTAGGGGTTTGTAACTGGAATTTACAAGCAATCAACCTGAGGACACCAATCCTAAATAATTGTATTTGTGTTTGCTATCATCTTTAACCTCTCTAGCTTTTACTGCCACAAGTTGAATGGCTTTTCTTTTATTCTATGTGTTACGGGAAAAAATTTATCCCCTAAATTGACCCCTGTGACACTATGTATGTCCTTGCATTAGATTTCTTTTAATTTTGGGCTTACTTGAATTTTCATTGTTGCTTTCAACCTTCGAATTAACTGAATTTTATTTCTTTCTCTTCTTCTGAGGTTTCTTTGTTTTTTTCTGCAAATGCTTGCTGCATTTCTGTCTTGTTTTATCTCTCTTAAAAAACAAACATAAAACTGGTTTTCAGATCTTGGATTTGGAGGTGGCAAGTCAAAGTCTTTGTACGGGAAGGATGGCCATTTGGGCATCACTATTGTGAAATTTGCCAACAACATTTCAGGTTTGATTGAGGCAGAAGGTCTCGCTGGATATTTTGAGAGGAATCATCATGGACGCAAGGGATGGGACCGCGCACAAGCCTCCAAAAAATCTGGTGAAGATGATGAGAAGAATCCATTATTGGTATGGGTAAATGAGAGAACACGAAAGAAGAGGAGGATCCTATATGGCTATTTGGGTACTGCTCTAGATCTTAATAAGGTTGATTTTGACCTTCGGAAGAAAGCAATCATAAAGAGCAGAAAGGAATTGGATATATCTGCTTAGTCAAACTTGGTGATCATTATATACGCAGTGACGCCCCTTTTGTGATAGCTGGAGGTTGTGAGATCAGGCTTCTACTGTTGTATATGTATTGTTTTCCATCCATTTTAGCTGAAATGAGGTTCATATTCTGATCTTAATATTATGGTTGCTTTAGGTGTCTGAGCTTTCAAGTTTTTTCTCCTTGTCAGGTTTCAATTAAGTCTATAGTCTTGCCTTTAGTGCAGCAGCTCATGCTTTCAATCTTGCCAAATCTTTTTGGCTTTTGACACTTTGGGGGTGATAGTTCTGAACGTACGACATTGTCATATTTTATTTTTGCTTCATTTTTGTATTAAAATAAATATCAAGGTTATTGTTCGAGGTAAATTGCGTATGTTTACGTGTACTGGATAAGAGCTGATTCATCAGTATGATATCTCTTAGCTTATAGACTCCAGGTAGTCATCTAGATTATATCTTATGATGCAAAGCTTATGACGTATAAGTCTTTGCTGCTGAAAATTCGTTTATTTCCACAAGAATACCTATACCTCTTCGTAAATCATAGCCATAAAACTTGTATGAATTATTGTGTTAGGAGTGTTAGCCTTATAAACGATAGGCGTATAATGGGAAAGACTGGGAAGTGTATCTGAATGCTTAGTGTTTGATCACCGGCAGTTGGAGTGGCACTTTCATACAGTTTTTCCTGATTTTTTTTTGTTCACTTCCATTCAGTTGTTCCAAGCTTAAACAGTTGGAACTAAGAATATTGGACAGATTAGTGTTGGTTTTAGAGGGTAGGGGATGACACTTATTATCTGAAGAACGGGGTTGTATGCTAAGATGAACGCTTGCTTTGGTTGCACAACAGGTAAAATGGATGCAAATTTTTGGTGTGCGTAGTGGAGGATGGGAAGATTATATCAGCATTTTATGGCGTTTATCATCAGGTATTAACCATCTTGGCTCGACATTTTGTGGAGGCTTTTTACATGGACGCTACCAATGTGGAAACACTTGTTTTGCATCGTGTCTTTGTAATACTGTGGTTAAGTTGAGTTGACGTATCAATTTTCTGATTTATACTACTTTCCTAGCTGGGTCACCGTTCTTGTGGACTAGCAGAGCATATTTTGAGTTAATTTCAACTTGCTGATTCTATCTTATGTTACACGAGTTTTAAGATGTCATGACAACAGTTGTTTGCAGAAGGTAAGAGTTCAACTTTAGGGACTCCTTTGTTTTTCGTTGCTTTGCAGTAGACAAGAATTTTGCTAGTTTCAATGCTAGTTGATGATGGTGGAACAACTAGAGCATGAAATTTGATAGTAGTTGATGCTGGTGCATAGAAGGAACGAAACAATAACATGAATAGCTAGGGGGTACAATGGTGTTTGATGGTGTAAAGATGGAAAAATAAGTAGAACATGAATGAATTCCTAGGAAGGGAGGGAGATGCAGTTTCAATGGTATTTAAATGGTAATTAACGGTGGTGGAAAGATGAAATAGAATAAGCAAGGCATGATTTGCAAGAGAGTGGGATGGAACTGGGCTTTTATTATATTATTATTGCACTAGCAAGGAAGTCAAGTGAAGTCAAATGAAGTGTCACTTCCCCACTCTGCTACCCTACTACTTAGAAAATTTTTTAGCTTCTTCCCCCAAGAGACGCAGCCCCGTCCTTGATTCTCCCCAAGGATCAACTCCATCAGCATCTCTCGGGGGGTGGGGGTATAAATCTATCCCAGACCCAGCAAACAGGCCAACTTCCTCCAGGACTCGAGTCTCAGAATCTCTCCGTCCTTGATCTTTCAAGAACCAATTTTCTGGCGAGCTGCCTGATAATATTGGGAATGCGAACGAAATCATGATCCTTATACTGAGTGGAAACAACTTCACTGGTCAGCTTCCTCCATCTTTGTCGAAGATTCGACTACTTCTGAAGCTGGATTTATCTGACAACAGATTATCTGGAAGCGAGTTTCCTGTTTTCGATCCATACTGATCGCATCTTTCTTCTGTTGACTTCTCAAACAATCAGTTTCAGCGTGAGATCCCCACCAGCTTTGGGCAGCAAATGAGGATACTCTCTTTGGGACACAACAGGTTTCGGGTCACTTGCCGGAGGGCATTCCAGGTTGGAGCTCCCTAGAGCAGTTTGATCGCCACAACAACGAGATCAGTGGGACATTACCTGAATTCATTGGTCAGATATCTACTCTCAAAAGTGTTGATGTTGAGAAAAAACCATCTGAGTGGCCCCATCCCAAATTCCATTTACAATCTCTCCAGCCTACAAATCCTTGACCTTTCAAGCAACAAATTTGAGGGAAAGATCCCACAACAGCTTGGGGATCTTATGGGTATGATCCAAACGCCTAAGACTCTTCCATCAGCACTCTTAGATTTGTTACCTTCCAAACTTGAGTCCCAAGATCCTTTGGTCAATTGGAAGGAAGTTATGCAGCCGCTGAAGAAGTCCAGCCTTGACATCTACTCTTTGTTGGATCTCTCAAACAATCAACTGTCAGGAAAAAATTCCAACCTCATTGGGAGGATTGAAAGGTGTGAAAGCCATGAACTTAATATACAATCATCTGTCTGGCAAAATTCCATCAAGTTTTGGTGGCCTAGAGAACATTGAGAGCTTGATTTTGTCACACAACAACCTGTCTGGTGAGATTCCCATGTCATTTGCTGAACTTGGGCAGCTAACGACACTCGATTTGAGCAACAAAGAGCTCATGGAAAGATTCCGACAGGAGGCCGGATGGATCGGATGAATGACCCAATTGATTTTATGAACAACGGTGGGCTGTGTGGGGTTCAAATTCAGGTTCCCTACAATGACAGTTCAATACCTGAAGAAGCTCTAGCGAAAAAATATGAAAAGGAAATTCCATTGTTCTCTTGGGTGGCTGCAGGGATTGGATTTCCAATCGGCCTTACATCAACTCTACTAGTTATATGTTTCACAGGCTTTATCAGCCAACGGACAATTAAGCAACAAGCACAAGAAGAAGAATGCATCCTTGCGGCATTTGAACCGATCATGATTGGCACGATCAATAACAAGCTGCAAACTGTAGTTTAATGATCGACGAATATATATTAGTAGTTGCTGATCAACGAACAAGAAAAAAAATCTGTACTAGACGATGTGCTGTTGCTTCGTATCAAGTAGTACAATATTTATGTCGGAAAGGGATCAGTAAATGAAATGAAAGAACTGCTCTTGGTTTGAACTTTGATCGCCCCTCTTTTTGCAATCGCTGCTAACATGTATAAAAAGAAGTGTAGTTCCTCTTGCTACATAATGCAATATGATCTGCAATGCCAATGTTGCAGAACTTGAACAATTGCTCAAATAAACACTCTGATGATCACCTCCAAGCCCTTCATTATTCAGATTGCCTTGCAACAAGAACCTGTGCGCTTGATTCTTGTCATTTAATGTTTCCACTGTAATCCCTGTAATGGTTTGGGGGGACAAATTGATGAGATGAAGCACTTCATTCTACTGCAGCTGCTCTTGTGTAGGGTTGCACAAAAGAAGATGGAGCTCACTGAATGACACAAAAACAGCCTCTGTTTTCGCCACCCTCGTCACATGATTCTCCTGATTCACTGCATAGAAATTGGAAGAACAGCGAGTAAGAATGGCTACTTGCCAACACTATGTAAAGGACATATCGTAGATGAAAAGCAGTGGCATTGATGAATTCCGTGTTGAAATTCTGAAACTAATTGGCTGTGTGGAATGTCTTCGAGATTATGTGCTCCCATTCTGAAACTAATGGGATGAAACGAAAACTTCATCACCTACAATGGAGACTTTGATTACAGAACATTTGCACCAAGTGTTGACTACATTAAATCAACAGCAAAGAACTTGTGTCTTTCATATATGTATACATAAACTTCAACGGAAAGAGATCAATAATCTTTGTTTCTTCAAACATGAAACAAAAGATCATCATCTTTTCTGTTTCAGAATTAGACATTTCACAGGAATCAACAAAAGTAAATAATTACATGTCTGCTGAATTTTAAAAATAAAAATAAAAACAATATCTGTCAATTCCAAAAACATCATAAACCTTTAACTGCACTGCCCATTCCAAACTAAGGTTAAAAAAATAGCAATAGGACTGCCAAATTAAGACTGAAGTTGTTTGTTGGGAAGAAAAGGTTGGAAAGAAAATTGTACAGACCTTGGTTCATATTCCTTGATTTGAGCAAGTTCTTTTCCAATGAAGTCTATCCATTGAACTCTCTTTATCACAGCATCTTCCCTAGGAGCCGATCCATCAACCTTTTTGAGGCTGCTTTTGGGTAAGGCAACTTCATCTTGCTTACTTTTTCTATCCTTTCCATTCTCAACCTTCCCATCAGTTGACTGCTTTAAAGCTACCAGAGGAGTAGGCAAACACGAAGGAACAAGCTGGCCACCTTCCAATTTTAATGAACAAGGGGGAAAGATTGGAACTGGGGATTTGCAGAAGCAAACAAAAGAAGGGCAGTAGAACTTGCAGACCAAATCCTTCATCAAATTCGTCTCAAGCAAAGAGCCCCACTTGCTAAACAATTAAAAACTCATCCCAGACCATCATAATCACCAGATAACCTCAAAATCACCATGAAAAAGACCACATAAATCTATTGAAATCAGTAAAAAAAATGGCGAGTTAAACTCAAACTTCCTAAGAAAGAGAAGGACCTGACATCCTGCACTCAAAGCAAGGAAGCCAGTCACAAAAAGTCAAGAACAAGCGGTCCACCATTAAAGAGACCTCAGTCTGCAAATTCAGACTGCTGAAGAAATTTATGGAGTGAAGCCATGGGAGGAGAAAAAACAAGAATTCTATCACCTCTTCCTGCCAAAACCATCACAAAAAGAAAAAGAACTAGTAGTAACGAAACCAAAATTCATGATCAGGTTGATGTGCAGTGAAGAACCCAAAATTGATGTAGCTCTTGGTAGCCAGAGTAGGATCCAGATCAATCAGAAAAGACCATTTTCACTGGCTTCTTTTTTAAAAAAAATCTTTTCCTACCACCCACCATTATCTGTCATCCAGATTTTTACTATGGTGTTATCTCTTACGGAGCTAATTATCGAAATTGTTTATACTGTGAGGGTAGCCTTGATGATTGATAAGAGAAATGAGAAGGGGGTGATGAGTGAATGGGTGGTGAAAGGGAAGCAAGGAGACACGGAGTGAGAAAGTGAAAGTGGGAGGGAACGTAAAAAGAGGAAACAGGAATGAACTGGAAAGCGGACTCTTCCCACCACGTTGGAAACAGGAGTCATCAATCCCTCCCCCTTGTGGGGCCCTACGTTTGAACTCATGACATTTGTAGGCCTATACAACTGTAAACTTTCCTGAAACTAAAATATACACATGTACACGAAAAAATATATTATGGTTGGAAATTATAATTTAATTGGCGCTCAAAAATATAATTATAGACTTTAAATCGGATTTGAAAGGGGTCATAAAATAAGGCCGACTCATTAAAAATTAGATTTGAAAGGGTCATAAAATAAGATAAATTCATTAAAAATCAGATAATAATCGATTTACTTGATTCTGTCAAAATCGGTAATTAATCTCTTCCTTCTTGGCCCGTATTATTTTATAATATTTTATTAGATTATTTTTAATTATATTATATTTTATTTAATATTTTTTAAATTTATTTTATTATTATTAATTAGCATAAAGAGCCAGCCAATTTTTATTACTTAAATTACCCTTCATTCTTTTTACCTTTTCCCATCTTTTACACCCCCCCTTGGCTGCTCGCTACTACTCTGCCTCCTGCCCCGGTCTTGTCGCCTTGCCCCCGCACCTCGTTCCCCCATCACCCCCACTCGTTGTTGCCTTGCCATCCCGCCCTTGGCTCCCCCTGACGCCAGATCTCCCCCCACCTGTCGCTACCTACCCTATCGAGGCTCACCCTATCCTGCCCTGTCTCCGTCCACCCACCCAGCTGCCAAATCTCCTTTGCCACCAGTTTATTTTTACCGTCATCAACTCGGGTGAGGATTGACCGATTCTTGGTCTAATTTTTTACCCAAATAATCGGCCAATATTTTTACTCAATTTTACACCGAGTCGAGTTAAATTGGTTAATTTCAAACAAAATGGTTAATTTTAATAAAATTTTTAAAAATAGTCAGGTATAAATCTAAAAGATTCCACGATTAATTTGATAATGAAATGCTTCTTTAAAATGTGCTTCTTGGAACAGTTTGAGTTCATTTGTGACGCAGTGTGTTACCTCACTTGGCCGTGTTCTGTCTCGCCATTAATTATTGCAGGTTTGACAACCCCTTTCCTCAACTTAAAGCTGCACAAAATAGAAGATCACATTTAAGCTCATTTTTTGCTGCCCCTTGTCTTCACTCACGACGGCTGCAAGCCAGACGTGAAATTTTGGAAAATTTTACAGGTCACTGTGTACGTTTATGATGGGGAACAACGCTGCAAAGACAACAACCCCTTTCTTACTTTAACAAAGCATGCATGCCAAAACCCAGTTTTTACTAATTCTCCAACTCCATATTTTTTATACATAACTTTTCTGCCCAATGCTGTATATATACATTTTCCTCCATAACCAACTAGCTTGAAAAAAAACTAAAACCAGCTTAATCTCCAAGATCGATAATACAAATTAACCAGCTACTTGCAAAAGAAGGTATCTTCTGATCATCTCTCAGCCAGTTTGTCCGCAGGAACATCAGTGGTTTCAACAGCAATCTGCAGCGGTTCTAATGAATCGACTATATCTCTCATCAGTGGCCTTGCTTTAGGGTTTCGGTTGAGGCAATGGTAGGCAAGCATGGCAGCCTTGTGCACACCTTTAGCTGGGTAATCGCCTCCAAGCCTTGGATCCACAATGTTCAATAATTTCTTCTTCTCGATCAGCAGAGGTAGTGCCCAGTCGGCAAGGTTTTGCTCCCGCGCCGGGCGTGACTTGTCTAGTGATCTTCTTCCCGTGAGAAGTTCTAAGAGAACAATGCCAAAGCTGTATACATCACTGCTTGCTGCTAAGTGCCCTGAAGACAAATATTTTGCACACTCAAAAGTATGAACTATCGACAAGTTAACAGAACAGATATATGAGTTGATTAAGAAAATCAAATAATATGTTGATTATAACATTTGGAAGATTATACAAGTTGGAACAGAAAAATAGCTGACTAATACTTTCTAAGCCAACCGGGTCTTCTAAGGCAAGTTTTGTAACCAATTTCTTCCCTTTTGACGCTTGCATTCTGTCCCCCATCCAAGTTAGGAGATGTTTTATCCATGCAGTAATAATATTCTCAAGTGAACTCCTTCGCTAGAATTTCCAAAAGAGTTATACCTGTCATTATATACTCTGGTGCTGCATATCCCAATGTCCCCATAATACGAGTAGAAACATGTGACTCGTCTCCAAGAGGTCCATCTTTAGCCAACCCAAAGTCTGAAAGCTTGACATGGTAATCCTGAAAACATTAATAATATATGGTTTGGTCGTTAATTTTTTTTTCAAGAGAAAATGACACCTATTAAACATTCCTGATACTGACGTGATCTAACAATATATTAGACGTCTTTAAATCGCGATAGATAACCGGTGTTTCAGCTTCATGTAAGAAAGCAATTCCTTGTGCTGCTTCGAACGCAATCTTCATCCTGACAGCCCAAGGAAGGGGAGGCAGCATTCCTGAAGCACACAGGTATTTTCTTACATCAAAATTGTTGAGGATTCAAATAACTGACAATAAAAGCACATCTTAACTACATAAGGGAAAAATTTTCATTTATCCCATGTCATCAAACACCATAAAAACTACCCTCTTGGCATTATTATTATTATTACTAAATGAGTCTGCCCTTTAATTTCGAACTCAAAACTTTTCAGATTCCCCCAAGTTTTCCATACGCTCTGTTGTTGCAGAGTAATAAGCCTGTCTCTCTTGGTATTCAACCTACAACAATATGGTAAGTCTCTAATGTGACTGATTTTATGCCATATACTCATGAAACCTCGCACCCCTTCTCGTTCACCAAAACAATATGAATTAGATTCAACAATCCAAATGACAGGAGCATGAATGCAGGAACAAGATGAATGCGCACTTGAAAAAAGATTGTTTTCTACACTTCCTCGAGGCATATATTCGTATATAAGCATTCTGTGATCATCTTCACAGCAGTATCCAATCAGCTTCACCAAATGTGGATGTGAAAGTTGGCCAAGAAAAATGACCTCGGCCTATAAGGAAACTAAATAGTTAGAGAATGACCAGTACACCTCCTGAACACAAACGAAAGTTAAGTATGCATATATTGTAGGCTCTTGTGATAGGGAAACTTTACCAGCCATTCTCTGTGGCCCTGATAACTATTATCCCCATCGTGGACTTTGACAGCAACCTGAAAGGGTGAGCAGCCTTCCCTCAAATCTTCAGAAAGAAAACCTTTGTAGACACTCCCAAACCCCCCACCACCCAGTCGATTCTCCGCCTTGAAATCTTTAGTAACTATCTTCAACTCATCATAAGTAAACGCGATTAGAGGATTTAGAGCAGAATCTCGTCGTAGATCTTCAACTTCTTTAGGGTTCGATGGTAGCTTTGTGTCAACTTGTTCATCCTTTATTGGGGTACACTGATGTTGAGGGGAGAATCTTTTTTTTAAAAAAGAGAGAAGTAGAGAAAACTAGTTTAGTGTGAGTATATCTACATACAGGGAATTAAACAAAATGATGAGAATAATTGGGAAGAACAGAAACTATTAACAACAAATTAATTGCAAGCATTAACAGCATAAAGGAACCAATAAAAGTGATAATAGTTCAACTCCCAACAAAAGAACCTTTTTATTTATTTAAAAAATAGGCGTACAGCATTCATAAAATCCAAAAATGAAATTCAATATCGACAGAAGCAGCATGAGCTGAGTATGAAAGTGATAATCATCCCATAAAGAGTGCCGCAGTGGAAGATATACTCAAAAAAAAAAAAAACAGCCTTTGAGCACAAGCAGCAAACATGAGAATTGAAGATCCTCCAAAACCTGAACAGGTAGATTAATATAGATGATCACACAATCTCTGCAACTTATGTACAAAAAAGAAGACAAGATAATGAAGAAGAGGAGGAAGTACCGACCAATCTTGTCATTAGAGGAAACTCTGAAATCAGAAGAGGGCATCCAGCAGAGGCAACAATTCCCCATCTCAGACCCGACAAAAGGAAAAACAAAAGATCACCAACAAGTAGCTGGGTTCATCCCCTCCCAAACCATTTCTGAGCTCCCAAGAAATCCAGCCTTTTGTGCAATAAATCATCAGCTGATCGATTCTACAGTCACAATCATTTTGACGTGGGTGGAGTCTCCACCGTTTAGTGGGAGTGTTGGGTGTTGGTGGGTAGCTCCATCCCAAACCCATGTAATATGCCTGTACCCTCACTGACGTCGCTTTCGCCATCTTCTTCCTACTTCTCTCTTTTTTGGCGTTTGATGCATACTTTGAATTGTGTGGTCCATTTTTACACCCTTACCCTTATCTTTTTGGGTCCAGAAAGTTGCTTGCTTGCTTTTTCTCTGGTTTTTCTATGCTCCTTCCTCGGCCGGCGGCTGCGTGTATAGCGTGCTACCACCGCACGGTCAACGCTCCATTGCTAGAAATAAATAGACGCTGCTGATATATGTATCAACGACAATGACGTATCAAAAGTTGCACGCATGATATTGAAGCAAAAAGCAAAGATAGCCAACTTCTTGTTGTGTACTTGTTTTTGGGTTGGCATTTCGTAGCCTTCCTGAAAAAGAAAACTAATGCAATCTTAGTCTGCATAACCGTTACATCTGCAATCTGCAACATGCCCTCCCCTTTAGTTCTCTTCCATCTGACATGCAATGTAAAAAGTACACTCCTTGCCACATGGACAGGTTAGTCGTCGCACATTCTTATCCGTCAATGGGCACACCATGCTTGATAACTTTCAATTTTTTTCCAAAGTCACGTTTGCTGGATTTAATTGAACGAATTGCATGATTATTTCATTTGATCCTCTCGGTTAAGTTTTTTTCTGCATCGTAGCATTTTTTTAAAAAAACTCACAAATAGAAATGGAAATTGAATATATATCCTATAAGAATGATGAAAATTAACACTCATGTAACGCCAGAGACCCAGATAGCAGCAGCTACAGGCTACATATCCTCATTTTTACGGTTGAACAAGCTTTAATTAAAGAGGAAAAGGGAATAAAGAATAATTCTTTCCATGCCATTCCAATACAAAGCATACAACAATAGTTTGCTTCATTGATAATTTTATATCCACAACTTTTTTTCCCAAATAACTAGTCCTAGAAACAAACATCTGGAGCTATTGAAGGCGCATAGGGAACTCTTAGCGCTAATTTGAGTATCTCTCCTCCAAGCGTCCTGGAACTGAGCTGCAAACTGCATGTTCCAAAGCACATCTTCAACAGCTCTCTCTCTGTTTCCTCTTCCGCCAGACCATCTAATACAGAGCTCCATTACCGTCTTTCAATAAAAAAAAGATTCATTCGAACAAGTTCTGCTGATTGCAGGATCAACTGCTTGTCTTCGAGCAAAAAAGAACACACCACTTGTCTTTGGGCTGTTCCATCCGTAATTATACTTCTAAACATTGTCCCTCACCCCATAGCAGTTCCATGATACGAGGAGATGAAGGGGATGCTCAATTAGTAAGAAAAGATCTGTGTGAAATGTCATACCCAATTTTTCCGACTTCGCACCTCCTTCAACTTCCTCTAACCCCAATGAATACTGTGCCCAATTAAACTGTATGGTTGCTTCTAAAAGATGACTAATCCAAACCACAAACACAGACTATATCACTTTCAACGAAAACTACAGCATGCAAAATGAAGAGATCCCCAACTACAAAAGGCAGGTGCACAACTAGTCACGAGCCAACTCCTAGACTTTTGGCGCTCAATTTGATTCAATTTGAAACTTGACGTGTAACTGTTTGGCCATCAATTGTTAAACCTCAAATTTGAATTTTACGAGTTGAGTTTGAATAATTATTTAATTTGATTTGACTCAATTATAACTCATAATTTGGCTCGAATTTGACTCGCCAATATAATATATAATATTAAATTCAATACATTAATATTTATTAGATTTTTAATACATTAATTTTAGTTTCAATTATAATAAATTTTTTATTTTATTTACCTTAAATATTACTTTAACTATTATTGCAAGCTTGTCACAAAAAGGCCAAATAAATTGGATAATTGCCGTTGTTTGTTATAATAGAGTGGTTATGGGTTGATTTCAAGCTTAAGTCAAGTTGGTCTTGAGCAAGTCAAGCCAGCTTTGAACCTATTCGAGTCAATGCTAATTTTGAACTCTTAAAAATTTGATAGTTTTAATTATATTCGAACCCAATCAAACTACATTAAAATTATTTGAGTCGATCTTTAACATATATGCTCAAAATTCGCTTATTCTCAAGTCAAGTTCGAGCGTCTATGAGTTGAGCTTGAACACGTGTTCAAGTCAACTTGCTCGTTCGTTTAGCTCCCTTAAAAAAAGGATGGAATCTACTAACTTAAAATGGAACGACTAACATAATAAAGCACGTCACAAATACAGTAAAAGATAACCAACAGAATAATGGCTGTTCTTCCAGCGGGTCGCACATGAGAAACAAGAAAAAAGCCTCCTGTATAATTAAACAACAAATACACATCCAATTGTTGGTCCTCCCCATTCCACCTCGTAGGCAAGTCAAAATTTCTTATACAGCCTCGAAGAAAGCTCATCTCAGACATAATATTTAGCTCTTGGCAGCTTGCTTCTCCTTATCCTTTTGGATCTTCAGTACCTTCTTAACAATCTTCCGCTCCTCAAGCAAGAACGCTCGGATGATTCTATGATACAAGGAGAAAATAAACTTCAACAAACATGCCACTATAATAAACCACCTAAAACACCCGAACGTTCGTTTAACCTCACCTTTCTCTCACTGCACCTCCGGAAAGAACACCCCCATATGCACGATTGACAGTCCTTCTGTTCCTTGCTAGCCTAGATCTCTTGTACTCAGCAGGTCTCAAATGCGGAATCTGCACAAAACCAAATTATTCTCAGTTCATAGCATATAAAACACGCAAGCCACACATTTTCAAGCCATTGGAAAGTACATGGACAAAAAATTAGGAGAAAAACGAAAAAACATCAGAAAATCAATAGGATAATTCAGGCATAGATGTAACTATCACCAAATTGCGATAAGTAGACACAGAAGTATACGGCAATAAAAAAGTTAACAAACAGTGAGCAAGTTTCACACGCAGAAATTGAAATTTTCAATTAGATATATGTAAAAAAATTAAAAGGCTCACACAGGCAAAGACGCCCTTTCAATTTTCCAAAGCAAATTTAAGAGGATTAAAGATCACAAAATTACTAACTAAAACCTAACTACCCTACCAACAAGTAGTTTTTAATTCCATTGCCATCAGTGGCTTAACCAAAGCCCCACTCAGACACTTCAATCCACAAAGAGAAGTCTTTCTCTCCTGAAATAAGAGCCCAAATAATGCTCCTGGACAGTGAAAAGAATGTTAAGAGCAAGTAAAACATAAGAAAGATGAATAGAAACCTCCAACTCAAGACCTTAAGAAGAAGGAAGTGAAATTGAAGAAGTCTTAACTCATATCGAAAAAGACCACGACACGAATGAAATTGAAGAAGTCTTAACTTGTATCGAAAAAGACCACGACACATAAGTAGCTTTTAAACTTACCCCTTGAATCCGCTTTCCCGTAACAGGGCATTTTGGGCCGCTAGCTCTCTTTTTTGTCGTCTGATAAATCAACTTTCCACCTTAATACAGAACCATAATAAAAAAAGGAAGTTACATAACCGCATAATAATAGTAATAATCGGCAAATCACAGGAACCTCAGCTGACAAATTTCCAGTTTTTTCCCTGAAAAAATTCACACAATGACTCGAAGCGATGTAACAAACAAAAAATGCTCTCACTTAAATAACCAAAAAAAACCAAAAGCAATTTAAACGTTTCCTGAACATGGCTTAATTGAGGACTACGACCAAGAGAGATAATCAACCATCTAACAAATTCAACAAATAACCCATGCACAATCTACCACAACCGGACCTAAGAAGTCGAAACACCTTAAACCAGCTCAGATCCAACAAATGAAAAAAAGAAAAAAAACCATAAAACCGGCAAATTCACAATTACGATACAATCAGTCAGTCCATTCCCCTAATTCCAATTCCACACATGCGCAACTCCCACGAGGAACAAAACCACTCCATCCAGAAGGAACAAAACCACCTATCTACCAAACCAACACTCCATCTGCTTGCTGTAAATCAAAATCTATAACCTACTTACTACTTCTCAATCCGCATGGCATACAATTCACTAAAAAGACTCGAACTTTCGCGCTAACAAAAACGAGAGGGAGGGGGGAATGGAGGAGGAGGTAAATACCGGGGGTCTTGACGACGCGGTTCTGGTTGGATTTGGTGGCGTAGCTGTGCCGCTTCCGGTACGTAAGGCGCTGCACCATCTTCGATCTCCGTCTCCCCTCGCCGGCGGCGGCCACGCTCCGCGGCTGTAGCAAGGAAGAGCTAGGGTTCAGCCGGTTTCGTCGCTAGTTAATATTATTATAAGAAGAGGAAGATGGATGGTCGGCCCCTTCCCTTATCTGACGGTTGTGATTCTTACAAATTGCGACGGTCAAGATTTTGACAACAAGGATGACTCTATTTTATATATTAATCATATATAATATCATTTTGTATTAGGAGCCAATGATCCCGCGCCGTACGATAAGCATTTATGTGTGCACGCCTGAAAATGTACGCCAATGTTCGCCTCGTAACCACGGCTGGGCTACGGTATGGGGTGACGAAGGGCTGGGCTAAGATATGCGGTGACGAAGCCGGTTAATTGAGCGAATTACTTTGTGATAATTAGGTATTTTGCCTAGTTCGACTCAATTTAAAATTTAATATTTAAATACTCAAATTTAAACTCGACTCGAACTTGAATTTTATAAACGAGTTTGAGCAAGACAATGTCTGAATCGACTCGGCTAAGTTATAATTCAAATTCAACTCGTATCTCGACTTAAACTCGTTTCGATAAAATAATATAATAATATACATAATATTACTTACCTATTCAAAATATATTTAAAATTATAAATAAATATTATTATTAACTACGTACTAAATGATGGTAGTGGTGAGGGTGTTTTATTATTTATTTTTTTGGTTTTTTTATTAAATTCGGGCCGTCCTTATAATCAAACAATCGAAATTAAAATTTGAGATAGAAATATTATCTACCTTTGACTAAGATAATCTATGTATATATACATATTAATAATTTTAATTGTAACTAGTTATATTTATTTATATTCAATAAAATAGCAAAGTAGTGGGATAACTTAGAGGGGAGGTCTTCAAATTGAAGACTTAGGCAGTGAGCCTAATCCACACTGACTTAAATAGTTTAAGTGTATTCTAGTCGAGTCGAGCTCAGACATCATAAAAAAGTTCGAGTCGATTTCGAGCATATATGATTAAAACTCGTTTGATTTTGAACCGAATTAAAACGAACTTCAAACTATTTGAGCTGAGTTTGAACACAAGCTGAGCTTGGCTCGCTCGCTCGTTTAGCAACCCTAGTGGTGACCATGCATCGAGAACAGAGTTGGAAAAGAAATAGAACGACAAGGACTCAATTTTTGTGATTTTTGTGTAAATAGTTGTTGAATTATGACAAAATTATTATCACTAGAGGGCAAAGTTGAAGTAGGTTTCATATCCTTGATTATTATTATGATTTAAGAGAAGAAATTGGGAGATAAGGTGAAAGAATAATAAATATTATGAGGCGATAAAATTATTTTGTCTTATATAGGACATAATTAATTTATGTAGTGGAGTTAAAAAAAATGTAGTGAATGGTTCCCAATAATTTATTTAAAACAAATTAGTGGTAAACTTTTAGATTGAATGACACTGCATGAAAGAAATATAAAATTTAAATGTCACAGATTTTATCGTATTTAGATGTCTTGAAATTTATTAAAACAAAACTAATTTTAGTTAAAATGAATCTATGTAAAAAATTTTAAAAATAATATTTTCTTATGAAAAATAAAAAAAAACTAGGAAAAATTTTAAGAGGCATGTGCACATGAGAATGGATATTTTATTTTTATATTATTTTCTTATTATTTAAACATATAAGGAAAATTTACAAAATTTTTATGTTATTTTATTTCATTATATATTTATTATATATATATATATATATAATATTTACACTATTTTCGTGCCAACTATATACCAAACGGGCCTAATTGTGGTTTTGATGGTTAAATTCTAGGAAAAGGAATAAGATAAGTTATTGGGATAATGCAAATCATGCGATCTGCCGTGGATGGTCAATATATATTGTCGGGACTGTTTGTAGTTCACAATTAACAACAATCATGTTTCTTTCATAAAAATCGTTCATTTTTGGGGAGGGGCAATTTGATGATGTTGCTTGAACCATAGAAAAGCGGGCGGCTAGCTATATAAATGATGTACTACGTACTTCGTTAAGCTCCAAATTGGTTGGTTACTGATTAACTGTACTGTCAAAGAACGCAATACGGTTATCAACTAAATTCTGTTTTTACGTAACATAAGGCATTCAACTGTACAAGTGGGCAGTGTTGGGTTTCTTTACCAAGTAAATGACTATTAAAAAACCAATGAAAATCACGGCTCAAACTTCTCCCAAAATTGAGTTGTTATCTGTTACCTAGTCTCCTTGTATTAGCAGCCATGGCTCTCTTGTGCAATGTTTTCTGCACTCTATCGATCGAGATCCCACGAGTGATGTGGCAATTGTTCATCACCGTCTTTCTTTGTTTAGCAGGGATGTCGTCGATAGTACTGTTGCCGGCGGTTTGCGGGCATAACGCCGAGTTCGACGAGGAGTGGACGCGGCGGGCTAAGGAGGCGAGGCCGCCGCCCTTGACACCTACCGCGATGACCACTACGACGTCAATGATCACAATAACCTTGAGGTCCATGAGTAAGTACATGCATGCATGTATCAGTATATGTCACACATAATATATGGTACAGATTATTTCAATAATGACTCTTGCATTCATCTTGTTAAGAATGTAATTAAAATGACTGATGACTCTATATATTGGCAATGGTTGATGAAGATCATTCTACAAGAATAGCACGAGGCGGCACCTGCGAAAGTATACCGGCTAATGCTCGGCCACCACCCTTATCGACCGGTGCTAGCTGATTTCACAAGCTCTAATACCATTTGCCAGTTCTAATTTAAGTGCGCCTATACTAACAAAAATTTCCGCCTCTTCTTAATATACCCTGTGACATTGGAAAATAATTGGAAATTAGTGTATCAAATCTCTAGACAGTATAACAAATAACAGCATACAATCTTTCCTTTTTTTCATTGACTCAACAACATATTAATAGCCAGGAGAAGCAAACTAGTAGGGTAAAAAAGAACTCAAACTACAAAAGCTATGCAATAATATCCATATCCGTAGTCTCAAGTACAGAGCTCGATAACTTTCAACAAAAAACCAAGACCAAATCCAACGATTCCATGCGGAGCCTCCAAAAAACAAACTAAAACCAGTTTTCATTCATTATCTACTGTCTTAACTAAAAAAACAAAGAAAGTATATTAATGCACGTAATTGATGACTAACACCACTTTCTTTTCAAGGAAGCAATAAACACAAAAAATCAATATAACCAATTGCAAATCAACAAATTAAACATAAATTCAATTAAAAATATATATATATAATCAATATAACCAATTAAAATTTACAAATAATACACAATATTATTTAGAAAAATAATACAATTGCATTCATCACAATTGCATAAAAAACATCTAACTTAATATTGAATAAATCTTCAGCATCAATTGTTTAAAAGAATACCTAAGGCGACGTCGACATTTGTCCTGGCGGCGAGGAGGGCCGAGGAGGATGAAGCGGCGATTGCGGGGTGGCAGGGCGGTGGCGGCAAACAGCAATGCCATGAGACACATGACGCATGGCCACGGCGGCGAGGTAGGGCGGCTGTGGCAAGGCTAAGGATTGGTCCTTTGATTTGGGTGCTTCGGGTCCATTTTTTTTACAAATTGTCAAACTTTTGCGACAGGTCCCATGAGTTAAGTGACCGATAAACACTAATATAGTTATAAATTGAGAAGCAATAGGCTGAGCCTGAGAAAATTTTTTACACCGTGTAGCCACCTAATTATAAAAATGACTAAGATCTTTTAATTTTAAAAAATAAAAAATTAAACATTAATTTAGGCTCTCTGATTCTAAAAATGGCCCAAATATATTATTTTAAAAAAATTAAAATTTTTTTTCAAGTACCGATGGCACCGACTCGGGCAAAAGGCGGCAGCCTTGCTCCGTAAGGCCTAGGGCGGCCATTTTTGGCCATCCCTGGCCAAATCCAATCGCAGGACAGCCTGAGACTGTCGACCGCGATTGGATCAAGCGGTGTTGCCACATATATGGGTGTGCGGAGGATGGCTTGGTCCGGCATGCAGCGACCGGACCTGGTCACTTAGCGGCCTCCCACATAACGCCACGTGTAACACCCCAAATCCGGTTCACTCTCGTGAACCGAACCGGCATGTTACTGGCCCCGGTTAGGTCCGCTAACCCAAACCTACTCATGCGGATCCAATCTCGGCGTCTTAAGATGAAGATACGATCTATCATGAATGAATAAATGCGCAAAATCCTAACATGGTACTACACGAATGACATGCAAATTAAATTTCACACCATCATAATTATGATCAAAAATTCTGAAATAAAACATACAGGGTCTCCCCTAAAAGTGCAATTATGGGCCCACCCTGTCAAAATAATATATATATATATATATATATATATATATATATATACACATGCATCCATGATTTCATTCACATAAAATCTAACATCTCATGAATTCATTCTGAAGCTGGGGTTTCAACCCACCACGATTCCACTGCGCATCTCTAGTCGTGTTCACATTCTATCATGTCTCATGCATTTGAACATGTCATTCATAATATAATAATATAACAACACAATATTAAACATTCAAAAATCTAACATGTGTGTGTGCAGAAGACCTCATTGCTCCTCCGTCCTGGCCGGCCCATCCGTCTCGTGCTTATCACCTACATATATATAAGAAAAACGTCAGTAACAAGCGTTACTGGTCCGGAAAATAAAATAACTATAACAAACTGGCTATGAGAGCAAACTCTCATATCAAAGCAAACATCATACTCCACGTGAACACTCTGAAGGGCACTACTGAGGAGCCACTGGGCTGCAGACCCGGTAGCATCCCGAACTTACTGCTCTGCTGCTGGTACTGTGCTACTCTCAGCACTTCTTTTTCAGTACTTCTCGTGAAACTTTATCCTAAGCCCTCTCCGAACCTCCATATCTCTCCTGGCCTTGAGCACGAAGGCCGAGTACTCTCAGGCAGTCGCCTTTAGTACCCTTTGAACCACAAGTCCGGACATGCGCTGTACTAAACAGTACCCGTAAACCTCCACGTCCTCCGGGTGTGAGGAACTCAAACGCGGAGTTGTCAGGATCCCTCGGGAATGGAACAGTCCGCTGGCACTAATCCAGAGCCCGCTTTGACTGTCACGGCATCCTCTGCATGGTACGTGCAGTCGGTTTCTCCATCTCTCGTCTCACTAAAAACTCGATAAAACTATATATATATAGGCCTGGGAAGGGATTCATATAATAGGCCCGAAGGCAACTTGTGGTGGATCTTGTTTTCGAAATCATCCTCGAGGGATCTCATCCTCGAGGGGTTATTAATCCGGAAAATGTTCGGTTAAATGGCCCGAGATAAGTGGGATCCGATAAAACGCCACTTAACCCGTCCTGCAGGCATTAAAACAAACATACAATAGAAAAGAGTAAAACAGACGAGTCCTAAACGGACCTAGTAGAAGCTCCAAGCGTGTCATCGCGCCTAGGCGGCGAGCTCCTACTCTGTACCTACACATCAAAACTAAATACTAACGCCCACTAACTACATGATGCATCAAACTCAACCAACATCAATCACAAAATCATCATCAAAATAACAATCAAATAATTATAAGAGTAACTAATCCTAACTCAACTACTCATACCATATTTTATTCTGTTCTTCTAAGTTACATCGTACTAGATTAACATGTCCATACACAATTCATCTCATTAGATCACTTCCTTCACTAATAATCTCATCATGCACATCTTTATTTTATTCATTGTCAAGACATTAATCATGATAATTAATCAACCCTAGCATGCTATGCTAACAATTATCATCAATTTTAAATAAATCAATCAGAGGTAATTATACCTCACGTCGTCGGCAATCGGCGACGGCTAGGGTTCCGTCGCGCGTCTCGAAGCTCAAATTCGGCGCTCATCGGCCTCCGAAGCTCGATCTAGCTCCACTGGGTGAGCCCCGCGGAAGATCCGGTGAATTCCGGCGAATTCCAGAAATTCCGATTTTCTGGCGGTTTTCCGGCAACTTCCGGTGGTTTTCCGGCGGCTTCCGGCGGTTTTCCGGCGATAATTGCCGATGGTATCTACTAGCTGGATAGGGGTCATGTAGGGTACCATTGGAACCGGCTCGGCGAGCCCGACTCATCTATGACATCAGCGTGGCCAATGGAGGCGGCGGCTCGCCGGAAAACGGCAAAACAGAGCCGCGGTGCAATGGGTGGCTAGATCCGGCCGCCCACGGTGGCGACGGCCTCCGTTCCAGTCGGGGAAGGCAGCTGAGGGGTCGAGGGTGTCGAGGCGACTACCCGATCACGGCGGCGACGGTCGCCGGCGGCGAAATCGGCAACGCGACCGAAACCAACCGCGGCGCTACGCACGGCGAATCCGGCGTCACGGCGGCCCGATTTGGGCCGGACCTGGTCGGGGCGGCAGGGCGACGCCGTGGCCAGGCTGGGCGGCGTCGTCCGACGGCCAGGCGGCGTCGGCCGTGGCGGCGGTGGCGCGCGAACAGGGGCGGCGCGGCAAGGTTCTGGGGAAGAAGGGTCGGGGGTGGAGAAGAAGTGGTTGGGTGGCAAACTTGTAATTAAGACTTGACTCGTCTCCGGCTCGAGTCAAGTATAATAACTAACTCGTATTAAATCCTAAAAAAAAATCCATAAAAATCGGGAAAAATCCCGTAAAATCAAATAAACACCAAAACATTATAATGATATGCTCTAGAACTATCAACCCACCCAAACTGCCCGAACGCGTCCTAACGCGGTAACGGCCTAATACTAATTCTACGATCCACTATATATAAAAATAATAAAAAATGACTGGCATACTCTCATATATCTGATAACTCATTCTGTTCTGCTGTATTCATGACGTTATCATCATATATTTGGGTACGCATGACCCTCATAGCTCATACACGTGACCGGCGTCGGCTCGGTACGCGTGTCCTGAAACTGACTCAACTCGAAAAATAATGGTCGACCCGACCGGTTCTGAATATAAAACCCTAACTCGAATCGTGGGTTTTACACCACGTGGCCACATCTGTGGTCGCGCAGGCCAATCCAACCAGAGGAGTGGCGGCGTTGGCGGTGGCAGGGGAGGGCGACATCGGGGGACGGCCAGATCAGGCATGTGGTGGCCAGACCTGGCTTGTAAAGGCCAGATCTGGCTGCGCAGCTGCCACCACCAGAAAGGCCGCGCGGCCACAGTTGTGGCCATGCGGCCTGATCCAACCGCAGGGAGAGGATGGTAATGGCGGGGAGGGTGATCGGCTGCTGGTACCGGGCAGAGGCGGTGGCGGAGGTTGGCGGACGAAGAGAGGAGCGGCGGTGGTGGCGCAGAAGAGACGGTAGGAATCTATATAGCCATTGCATTCGATTTGGCTTTGCCTATGGTACCTTTAGTTGTTGCTCTGATTCCTGTTTCTTCTTGCATTTTATTTACAAGTTTATATGAAACCTTTTGTCTGTCATTGGGTATATCAAATTGCTTATATTGATTGGCGTCCTAATCTGCTTTCTGATCACCTTGTTCTGTGTCTATGGAGTTCTTTTATACCGGATTAGCTGCTTATATGGAGCTTTTATTTAAGATAATAATAATTTTAGCTTATAAACATTTTGCTTGGTTCATTTTGTATTCGTAAAAAAACGGCAAAAACTCCTGTTTGCGTGTCCAACAACATTATATGGTGCTTTTGCTTCTATCAGAGATTTTCATTGTGCTTCAATTGGTTTTTTAATCCGGCTCCATATAATTGAATCTTAGCTTATAATTAGATGTTCTTTTTTTCCTGTTGTATGTATGCACAGGTTTTTTATCTAGTTTCCACATTTAAGACGCAGTGATAGGGAACTACTCCGACACTTGAAAGAAGGAACCCTAATCACAATTTACATTTGTGACTTCCCTCATTTACATCCTACTGGTTTTCTATTACACTAAAAATGTTTTTTTAGGTACCCTGAAAATCTTTTGAACTCATTTCAGATCTTTAATCTTTCTGACTGCAAGTTAACATGAAAAGCTTGCCTGTTAGGCACATTGCATAGCGATGCCTAATTTATTCAGACTTGACCTTCAGAAAAAAAAACATCCACATTTTGGGCAACTAAAATTGAATTCCTATCTTGATTCTATTCAAATTGAATCTCTACTATGGTACTTGCATATGGGAAATATGAGTTTGTGTTCTTGCATATGTAAGGAACATCGAAAATCACTTCTCTTACTTATTCATCTGTCTGTACAAATGAGTTTGATCCCTTACAATATTTTTTTGTTTATTCTACAATTAGTTGCTGCAATTTTGATTGCAGTTTTGTAAAAATAAAAAATAAAAGAAAAAGAAAAAGAGGAAGAAAATGTTTGTATTATTTGCTTTCAAAGCGGCCTACTTAACTCTTTATCACTTTCAATTTTAGGCAGTGGTATAGAGATTCAGCAGAGTTGAGGGAGGGTTGGATGAATGAATATATGGAAGCATACTACCAGCTTGGATTGGGAATTGAAAGGAAAACACATTTTCCTTCATCTACTTCTTCCATAAGAGGTGTGCATTGTTGGTGCCCGTAATTCTTTGGTGCTACTCCATCTTCTTTCTCCTAAAGCCGATATCAGATCTCAAATATGTTGAATGAAACTCTTCAGCGACGGTTTTTTGTAAATGTGTAGAACTACATGTTCTGTCTTCTTGTAAATTTTGTTTACCATTTACTCATTGGTACCCAGGCTGTATTTGATGCTTATTGATATTAGTGTGGCTGGTTAGAGAACTCATATATTAATCCTTACATTTTGATCTCTGTTTATATAATCATTATTCTCTGTCTAGGCACTTAGTACTGCTTTTTTGCTATGCTCGACGTACAGGTATCCATGGTTCTCCATTCAGCTATGTCTCGCCGAGATCTTTGTCTGAGTCTGTCTGAGGAAAGGCATGAAAAAGAACTCTTTTTCACGTTATCTTTTTAAGAGGTCTTTTTCACGCTAGCCTTTGTAAGGTTTATTATTATTATTTTTGTTAATGTGAAAATGTGCCGTAAAGCTCTGCTAGTAGATTATTGGTGGGCATCGTATCCGGCGATATTTGGGGCTCTGTTGAGTGCCAAGGTATGCCCCAAGATCTTACAGTCCATACGACTTCAATGTACACGACTAAAGGATAATGTCATAGCTTGGATTATAATATGCAACAATGAAAAAGTACTATCTAGTCATAAAACAGCACAATGCTACTAATTAATTATACGAACGTCATGCATTTCCTCTGTGAGGTGTAATCTACCCAAGCTCACTTTATATTGTTATGGTTTGATGTGAAAGGCAGAACAAAGAGAGAACAAGAATTTTATGCCCCCAAGGTTTAGCAACAATTTGGGCAACAATGAAATAGTACTATCTAGGCATAAAACAGAGCAATGTTACTAATTAATTATGCAACATCATGCATTTCCTCTGTGAGGTGATGTGAAAGGCAGAATAAAGAGAGAACAAGAACGTTGTGTATTCAAGGCTTAGCAACAATTTGGGCAACAACACATGCATGGAAAACAATTAGAACAAGAACAACATTGGCCACTGGTTCTCGTGGTAGGCTTCAGTGGCTGTTCATGCAATCTCCTGGACTCCCGTTGGGTTGGTTGATTGTTCTCCGCCACTTTTATTGGTTCACTTTTATCCCCTTCTCCATCCAATCTACCATCCAAATTAATAAACCCAAGTCAGATAAGCTCAATCTAAGTTCTCGTACATTTACAAGAAAAGAAATTAAGCAATCGCGTTAGTTTATATAGCTAACTGCAGATATTCAACATCCATAATGATAACTTTTCATGAATGGCTACCAAGGCTGACGGTAGCGATCTACTTCATGTTAAATCTGAAGAACATGCTAATTAAAAAAACAGGGTGATGCATAGGGGAGGGATATTTACATTGGGAAGACGAAGGAGTGTACACTTGCACCGCTGCCATCGGACCTGCGAGCAGCACTAGTGGATTTGAGAGCTGGAGAGGAAGACTCTTGAATGCCAAGATCAGAATCACCGTAACCCAACTTGCTCAAACTCTTTTTTATGGCCTTATCACCACTATAACCAGCAGCAACCTCCTTCTCCAACAGTCTTTTTGGGGCCGACATTGGAGGTGGTGGGAAAGGATCATATGGCCCCGGGAAGGCCATGTCCTCCCCGGCTTTACCCATCAATAAGACATGGTCCCTAGAGAAGCTATAGTTGCCCCCTTGTATGCTAAACAATGACTCGTTAGAGGCCACACTCCAGTCCATTGGCGCAACCGCAGCAGTGGTACGTGCAAACACCGAGGATGGGATTCTGTAGGGGTCAGGCACATCCGATTTGACCATCACTTGGGCAGGAGGGGAGGTGGTCACGGCGTAGGGGGAATCGGCGGCCATGAAGGGATTGTTGGCGGCAATCGATATCGGTAAGTCGACAGTCGATAGCCGGCCGATGTCGTCGTCGTCGGTGGAGCTCTTGGACGGACGTTGTAACTGGTCCAGTCCGTCAACGCTGAGACTATGACGTGCGTTTTGGCCGGAAATTGATTTTTCGAGTTCACTGGGATCCAATTGTATAAAATCGTCATCCTCGGACGTAGAGTAGGCTGAGCTGGTCGATGAGGACGATGCCTTGGGATTTAAATGGCTGCAGCCTTCCACATGATCTGATTGTTTAGTCTCCATTGAGAAGAAGATGCAGGGAGAAGCAAAAGAAAACACATTAAAATTTGCAAATACGTATAAACAATAGACAACTTAATTGATAGATTGATTTTTTTGTTATAAAAAATGTTCGGTTTGCAATTGCCAAGTGTTTGTTTGCTCGCTCTATTATTAGCGGAGGAGTTTATAAATAGGTGGCTGTTAGAGAGATGCATGGGCGTCGCCATGCAGTACGAAGCTATAACTGCTCCGGCCCTGAAGCTCTTTCTTTCACGCCCATTTGTTAAGTGTGCTGGCCGGGCTCTAAATCGGGCCTCAAATCCTCCAAATCAACAGCGGCCATACATGTCCCGATGTTCCTGTCCGATCAGATTCTTTTTTTAGTTTATTTAAAGCACCTGAAATTCATTATAATTTTTTTAAAAAAAATTATATTTTCGTGAAAAGAGTTCAACACAAATATTTTAAATTGGTTGTTCAAGTCGAAAAAAGCTGATGCATTTGAGTCCAAATCAAATTTTAAATGAATTAAACATATACACTAGTGTGTCGAATTGAGCTTAATTAAAATTCTATCTTATATCAAAATCAGTTTTTTAAACTCTAATTAAATCAAGGCGTGACAAATTCTTATATTTTTTTATCGCTTTTTTGAAAAAGAGAAATTAAAAAATAGTTTCGGACGTGTAAAAAATCCAAACCGTTAATGATAGATAGATAGCTCATGCTTGCCCCCTCGTCGCGTACCCGTACCCACATCCAACGGTCCACATCGAATACCTCTTCCCCGGTCAACATCGGACGGACCAAAATTCTCTAAGTCATAGCAACAGACCCTCCCCGAGCCCTCCTCCACCTCCACCTAGGGTTTCATTCCTCCCCCACCGAATCCACCCTCCCCACCAGCTCAACTCAAACCCGCTCCCCATTTTGATCCTTGTTGGATTCAACGAGCAGATGGGGAAGGGCCCGGGACTCTACTCCGAGATCGGCAAGAAAGCCCGAGGTTGTTTTTTAAATTTTTTTCTTTTTTTTGGTGGGGAGAGAGGGGGGGGGATTCTTTTGGCTGTGATTTTTGATGGTCTTTTTTGTGGGCGTTTATGTTTATGATGCTGTTTGCTGGTTTTGATTTGTAGATCTTCTGAACAAGGATTACCAGAGCGATCAGAAGTTCAACATCACCACCTACACTTCCACTGGCGTGGTGAGTTTTCCCCATCTCCCAGTTTCCATCAAGTCTTTTGGGACTTTGGTGCTTGAGTTTCTTAGGGTTTTATTGGTTCAGGGCATAGATGGGCGTTCTGCTCTTGCAGCCTCGCCTGTAGACTGTAGTGGCGAATGTTGGGTTGGGTCGATCGGATGTTGGTGTTGGTTGTATTCTTGTTATAAGTTAGTTGTTATCGTCTGTGTTTTCAGGGTCATGCTTGCATTTATGAGTTGTGGGTTGGTCTTTTATTTAACATGCGTTTGTGGTACTACTCTTAGTTCCGGGACTCAATTGTTCATGGATGATAGTTCTTATTTAGTATAAGATGTGGGTGTTTATAGTTAAGAGCTTTCCTCCCGACTATTGGAGCAAATTTTATGTATAAGTTGAAGTTGTGCTTAAGAAGGGAAAAATTTTCAACATTATAATCTTTTTTTCTGTATTGTTTGTGATAACTTTGTGCTTTTTAAAGTGAGTACATGATGTGTAATATTGTCTTCCTGTCCATCAGGGAGTTCATGCTCCTGTAAATCCTCCTGTGAAATAATGTCTGTGTGTCGGCGTTCCTTTTGCCTGCCTTGTACCCAGCCATTTTAGTCTTTTCTGAACTATATCTTTTTTCTAGCTTACGAGAGTTCTTCACTCTCTTCCATTTCCAAATCTATCACATTGTGCTACATTGGTCAAAATCAAGGATTGATGCGTTTGCATGCTTTGTATTTTTATTTATACGATGTCAATTGCAGGCTATTACTGCAAGCGGTTTGAAAAAGGGCGACATATTCCTAGCTGATCTCAACACACAGTTGAAGAACAAGAATGTAACTACTGACATTAAAGTGGACACAAACTCGAATGTAAGATGTAAACTTTTAGATTTTTGTTTACGTTAATCTTGTTTGCTAACAGCTTAATATGGGTAAGGCTTTGTTTTTATGCTCCTCTAAAAGTAAGTGTTGACTTCAAAGAGTCATGTTTTCAGCTCTTTGCAACGGTTACTGTTGATGAGCCTGCACCTGGATTGAAGACTATTTTGAGCTTCATTGTCCCCGATCAGAAGTCTGGGAAGGTAATTATTGCATTACTTGATGCATGATGCATATTGGGATTCTGTTTTCTGATTTTAAATTATCAACCTCAATTGTTTAAGCTCTGTACCCCATAGCTTCTCTAGATCGTACTTTGATTTGTTCAGATTTTGTGTCGAACTTTTGAATAGTAATTTTATGATTACCTAGCTGCTCTAAATGCCATTAAATGTTGAATAGCAATTCATGGTTTGTTAGGATTTTTTGTGATGTCCTGTGCAGTTTCCCCTTGATAGAGTTTTTGTATTTGACTGACATGAGTTATACTAGCTAGCTTGTTATATACTTCAGGTGGAAGTATATAATTAGCTAGCGTGTTTGACTGACATGAGTTTTTTGTGGATCGTGATTATTTGTGGCTTCAGGTGGAAGTGCAATATTTGCATGATTATGCAGGCATCACTACGAGCATAGGGTTGACTGCTAACCCAGTGATCAACTTTTCTGGGGTGTTTGGCAGCAATACGTATGCTGCTGGAGTTGATGTTGCCTTCGACACTGCCACTGGAGGTTTTCTGAAATATAATGGAGGGCTAAGCTATACCAAAGAAGATTTCAGCGCTGCCGTGAACTTGTGAGTATCTTGGTTGCCTGGTTTTGAAATTCAGGAAGTGTATGTTGAAAATTGTAAGCGAAATTGATTAATGTTCGTCTGCAATTCTGTCGTGTGTCCATAGGAACGACAAGGGAGACACTCTTGCAGCCTCCTATTACCACATCGTGAACCCGTTCGTGAACACATCTGTTGGAGCTGAGATTTGCCACCGCTTCTCAAGCAATGATAATGCATTCACCATTGGAGCTCAGCATGCAGTGGACCCACTGACAGTGGTAAAGGCGAAGGTCAACAACTATGGGAAGGCTAGTGCCCTGATCCAGCACGAATGGAGGCCGAAATCACTATTCACAATATCTGGAGAGATTGACACGAGAGCAGTTGAAAAAAGTGCAAAGGTGGGTCTTTCTTTGGCTTTGAAGCCCTGATTAGTGTGGCCTTGTTTTAAAAGCAACGGGAAGGAGAGAGACATAAGACATGATTTTCTTTCTTTATGGGTTAGCGTCCTGCATGTTTAGGTTCCAAGGAACCTTCAAAAAATAATCAAGGCTGGCTGTAGGGTGGACCAGATATAGGAGATTACGTTTTTTAGCGTGGCCATTTTTCGTATTGGGGTTCTTTTGTGGCTGGGGGAAAATTTTTAACCGAAGCGAAGGTTAATTTTGAACTCGTGTTTTTGTTTTTTTGGAAAATGAACGCTATCACTTCGGTAGTTGGAGATAAAATCATTGTTATATGTGTAGGCAAGGTGCAACGTCATCTGTGTTTTTACGGTGATATGATTGTTATTATCGTCTTAGAATTTTGTATGTTCTCGTGAGATTATTTTGTGGTAGCTCTTACCTACTACTCCTTCGGGTCGTCCCAAGTTTCTTCTAGGTTTGTGATGCATGTCGTGAACAAGTTGGCACATAGCTCAGCCCAGCCGTCCCAAGGCGCGTTTTATTAGCTTTATATATGTTATGGTGATAGTAATAATAATTATAAATAAATCTTTTTGAGTGTCTATTTTTGAATCAGTTTTGTTTCTCTGTTTGTCGTTGGCCAATATATGCATCGAGTGTGGCCGAGTGGGTGCGGCATGATGGCATTGGAATGTTGGATGGCATAGGAGTGGGTGCGGCATGAAAGACTCAAATAAATCAACCATAGTCCTTGTTCGCCTATGTCTCCCCTATCCTTTTGTTGCCGCTGTTCGAACTTCACAATTTGCTTATGTAATCGGTGGCGCCAATTGGTTATATATTAAACCTGCATGCAAAAGCCAGGCCCTTGACGACGATGATTAAAAAACTGAAGCGGCTATGCATGGCAAAATTGCAAGTATACCAACATAGATCATAGAATTCACACTAGTCAGACAAAAAGTTTCACCAAGTTGGAATAAAATGTTTTATAAAAAAACAAATAAGAGCACCGGCTACTAAGTTAGTTCGTTCGGCTATCAATATGCTATTATAACAAAGATTTAGGCTGGAGCCTTTCTTCATGTCTGTTCTCAACCCATCACTTACAGTTCTCCGGCGATGAAACAGATAAGAGAACAAGACGAACTTGCCTTTATATTAAACAAGAATATCCTTCACATATTCTGCTGTCAATCTTCGGTACCATATTGTTTAATTATTAAAAAATATAATATATCTTATATAGTTACCATAAATTTATAAGTTCAGTCTGTTAAAACAGTGAAGCAAGCTTTTGTGAAGGAAGGAAGCCATGCAAATGGATGCAGCTGGGGAGAGAGAGGTTGAGAAGATAACCAAATCAGGAAGCGGTAGCACGCAAGTGCCCATTTCATTTTTCAAGCTTTTCGACCATGCGGAGTGGGTGGATTGGCTTCTCATGGCCTTAGGCACGGTGGGGGCTATTGTGCATGGACTGGCACAACCTGCTGGTTATCTGCTGTTGGGGAAGGCCCTTGATGCATTTGGAAGCAACATTAATGACAACGAGGCCATGGTGAAAGCCCTTTACCAGGTAATAACTTGCAATTTCAAGTATTCAGCAGCTACCTAATTGATTAACACTAAGCGGAGCATGTATATGTTTGAATTTGGAAGCAAAGCAATAGTATCAACATTAAGCGTACTGCTAATTTTACGCTGAATGCCAATGCACGAATACGATGCAGCCATCTTTGAAATATTTCTTTCTGAGTGGAAAATTGGATGAAGTTTTAACATCTTCGTAGTAGGATCTAAGTAGATTTGAATATATGCATATATTTTGCTGGAGGAAGATGATGTTATTATATTTTGGCTATTAATTTTCCGTTATATAAAGAAGTGATTGTTAAGTATACGATGCAGGTGGTTCCATATGTTTTCTACATGGCAATTGCTACACTCCCAGCGGGCACACTAGGTGTGTTTTGATGTACTACTCTTCGATCGTCTCCTCTTTTCCTTGTTAATTACTTAGCTTCCTGTGCGTTATAATTATCATGAATTAAGTTGCAAGAAGATAAATAAAACGAATTCTGTAATGGGCAGAGGTGGGCTGCTGGATGTATGCCAGCCAACGGCAGGTAGCTCGCCTCAGACTAGCATATCTGGCATCTGTGTTGAAGCAAGAAATTGGAGCTTTCGATACCGATTTGAGCACCGGAAGAATCATGACGGGTGTGACCAACCATATGAACCTTATACAAGATGCCATTGGCGAGAAGGTATGATATAATCTTCACAGAAAACTCGAGAGTTGTGTGATGTCACTTGAATCATTCATGTCATCAAATGAACAGATGGGGCACTTCACTTCAAGTTTGTCCGCTTTCTTTGGAGGAATTCTGATTGCTTTCATTTGCTGTTGGGAGGTGGCTCTGTTAACTGTGGTCGTGGTTCCTCTCATCTTGGCTATTGGAGCCACTTACACAAGCAAACTGAATGGAGTTTCAGCTCTGAGGATCAAATACATGTCTGAAATCACTTCGCTGGTGGAAGAGGTAGCTTGAGTATTACCTGCTCATCGTTTAATATATATATGCAAACATGTCTAGCTGTTTAATTTTCAATGCCAAAAAAAAAAATGGTGTCGAACTTGGTGCAGACGATATCCCAGATCAAAACAGTATTTGCTTTTGTTGGGGAAAGCTCATCTATGAGGTCCTTCTCGCTTCAAATGGAGAAGCAGCTCAGGCTAGGCAGGGCAGAGGCATTGATTAAGGGAGTTGGCATTGGAACGTTCCAGACTGTAACGTTCTGCTCTTGGGCTCTGATTGTTTGGATCGGAGCGATCGTAGTCACTGCTAAGCGATCTAGCGGAGGTGACACGCTCGCTGCAGTGATGAGCATTCTCTTTGGTGCAATGTGATGATCTCAACAATCTTCTCTTTCCTTCCGTTCCGAATCATCATCATCATCATCATTATCAATTATCATTGTCACCCACTTAGTCCAAATTCAGAACAAAAAATTTGTTCTCTGATCGACTGTTATAAAATCACAGCTCATTCACGTATGCTGCCCCTGATCTGCAAGTATTCAATCAAGCCAAAGCTGCGGGAACAGAAGTTTTCCAGGTACTCGAAAGAAAGTCGAGCATAAGTTATGATACACAAGGCGAGCTGCTCGGGAAGATTGATGGATCTATCAGCATAAACGGGGTGCGCTTTTCTTATCCATCTCGGATGGATAAGGAAGTTCTTCAGGGATTCTCCTTGGACATACCAGCAGGCAAGGTGGTGGCTCTTGTGGGCAGTAGTGGATGTGGAAAGAGCACTATATTGGCCCTTTTACAAAGGTTTTATGATCCATCTCGAGGTCGGTCGGCATTCCTAATTTGATCAATTTCTCCATCTTGGAGTTCTTTTTCCTGATAATCTACTTCATGCAATGAATAAATAAAGGTCTTCTCCATGCAATGAAACCAGAATGTTCTTGAATATTATATGTCAGACGCTTATGGACGACTTATTAGAGGGTGGCTACCATATTGCAGGTGATATTTTGATTGATGGATGCAATATAAAAGACTTGGACTTGAGATTTCTCAGAAGAAATATAGGTGTTGTTTCACAAGAGCCAGCACTTTTTACTGGCACAATTAATGATAATCTTAAGATTGGAAACACTAATGCAAACGATGAAATGCTTCAAAAAGCAGCGAAAACAGCCAACATCCACTCATTCATTTCCGAGCTTCCAGAAAGATATGCAACAGAGGTCAGAATTGCGTTATGTTTGAAGCTTAAACCTTTATAATAAAATAATGTTAACTTTGATGCTATCTGATGCCGAGCATCTTCACAGCTCAGATAATCTTTCATCGTCTTCTTATATATTGATCAAATTAAGGAAGACTACGATAGGAAGTTAGAATATTCTAAATATGTTATTGTCTAAGAGAGAAAGAAGAAGAATGACGAGAAGCATGACATGTCTGATAAAGAAGGTCAAGTTGTTGATTAAGAGTTTACTTTAAGGAGTCGACTACTTATATTTATTATGCTTTACATTGTCTTTATTTATTTAGTTATCGCCTTTTGGTTTTTCTACTTTAAGTAGGAACCCAAGAGTTATTTGGGACTTTATTTATGAGGCTTATACGGAAGTTAAAAGTTATCCTTTTCTCCTATTAATATTAAGATTGGTTAATACTAATATATGTAATGCTATGGCATATGAAAAGATAGTTTTGATTATTGAATAAAGATGCAAGTTTTCCTCCATACATTTGACCAGGATTTGCTACAACAAGCTCGTTGTAATACTTATTTGATTGGTTTATTTCTCTTTAATTAGGGGTGTTTAAAAATTTAATTGTAATAATTAAATTAATATCATTCAATTAAGAAGATTTAAATCAATTATACAAGTGCTATAACGAATTTGTTATAACACTCGCTACAGCAGATCCCTAGCCGTCCGTTGACCATCTTTCTTCTTGCCCCTATTCTTAGATGTTCATCAATTTGCTTATACAATAAATCATTAACAAGGCTTAGGGTATGGAAACCTGTCCTCGACCTTGTTTGTCGGAGAATTCTAATACTTGTTAAAACCCAACCCTATACAAAATTAGGAATTTGTATTGCTGAAGTATAATTGAAGTGTACCTGCATCATTATCTCTATGTAAAAGATCATGTAATTGTTAGCTCAGGTTCTAAGATAGACTTGTTAACAATGAAAAGAAATTTTCATTGTGAAGTTTGCTTAATTTGTTCCTGTTTATTGAACTATAACACGGGAAGATGATGACGAAACTTCTCAGGTCGGAGAAAGGGGAGTTCAATTATCTGGAGGGCAGAAACAGAGAATAGCAATAGCTCGGGCAGTCCTCAAGAATCCACCTATTCTTTTGCTTGATGAGGCAACAAGTGCTCTTGATTCAGAGTCAGAAAAGCTGGTTCAAGCTGCCCTTGAAAAGGCTATGCAGAGAAGAACGGTTATCTTAATTGCCCACAGAATGTCTACCATTGTTAATGCTGATATGATTGCTGTGGTTGACAATGGGAAAGTACTAGAGACAGGCACGCACAGTGAACTGCTTGAGACTAGCAAGCTCTACAACATGCTATACAACATGCAGGATCTTGCATCGGGAACCAAATTGGGGTAGGTACTTCATTACAAGTTTAGAATTACCATTATCATAATCACAATGGCCGGCCAAGTTCCAACTGTTATTCTGGAAAACCCAACAATCGGGGGAAAAAAAACTGCTACTACAAGATTATTAACATCCACGGGAATGCAATCACTAATATTCCTTGATTGTTATCATGCAGAGAAATGGATCTAAAGGGAAAACAAATTTCTTACAAGCCAACAATTATTGCTAAATCATGGGAGCTATCATCTGAGCAGTCAAGAGACATGTCAGAAATGTCAGTTGAGCTAAGCATGGAAGTGCAAAAGAAAACTAGTAAAAAAACTTTGCATTATTTCTCCGTTTATGGTTTGGTTTGAACAAACTTGAGATTTGGAAGTCCATTCTAGGATCAATAGCAGCAGCCTTTTGTGGGATCTCAAAACCTGTTTTTGGATTTTTTATCATGACAATTGGAGTTGCATATTACAAAGACAATGCCAGGACACGGGTTGGCTGGTACTCCATAGCTTTTTGTCTGATTGGCCTTCTCACATTAGGAACTCACATTCTGCAACATTACTTCTATGGTGTGATCGGTGAAAAGGCTATGAGCAATTTCAGGGAGGCAATATATGCAGGTATTGTTCTTTATGGCATAAGATGAGTGAGTATATCGTCGTTTAATTCCTAGACCAATCTTTGGAGATAGCACCAGAAAGGGTGTCTTGCATCATTAGTCTGCTTCTGTCTTTAGTTTCATTGAGCTGTTAATTTGAATGTATTCATAAATTTAAGCCCGATCGAGAAAAATTTCATAAATTTCATGCGGTTCACTTCTACAGTGATCATGCATATACTAAATATAGAAATCTTGATCACCATGACTTCTAAATTTGCAGCTGTCCTCCGGAATGAGGTAGCTTGGTTTGAGAGAGCTGAGAACAACGTGGGGTACCTCACATCAAGGATCGTCAGTGACACCTCCATGATCAAAACCATAATCTCAGATCGTATGTCAGTCATCGTCCAATGCATCTCTTCAATTCTTATTGCAACTGTAGTGAGCGTGAAAGTGAACTGGAGGATGGGCCTCGTTGCCTGGGCAGTCATGCCATGCCACTTTATTGGTGGCCTCATCCAAGCCAAATCTGTTCAAGGTTTCTCCACGGAGTCCTCTTTCTCTCATCACCGACTAGTCTCTCTCACTACCGAAGCAGCAACCAATATCAAAACGGTTGCGTCTTTTTGCCATGAAGAAGAAATACTCAAGAAAGCACAATGGTCTCTAGAAGTTCCAACTAAGAAGAGCAGAAGAGAGAGTGTGAAGTATGGAATAGTTCAAGGTATTTCACTCTGCTTGTGGAACATTGCTCATGCTATAGCCTTATGGTACACCACTGTTTTGGTATCCAAGAAACAAGCAACGTTTGAGAATGGAATAAGATCTTACCAGATTTTTTCTCTTACTGTCCCTTCCATCACAGAGCTTTGGACACTCGTTCCCACTGTCATCTCAGCCATATGTACGCTAACCCCAGCTTTTGAGACTCTAGACAGAAAATCTAAGATCCAACCAGATGTGCCCAAGATTTCACCAATGGGTAGTAGAGTTGATGGTAAAGTTGAATTCCGGAAGATCGTCTTCAGCTACCCATCAAGACCTGAAGTGACCGTCCTAAACAAGTTCAACCTGGTAATCGAGGCAGGTCTCAAGGTGGCCCTCGTTGGACCGAGTGGAGCGGGAAAATCCTCAGTTTTGACACTCTTGTTAAGATTCTATGATCCATGCAGAGGTAAGATAGTGATAGACAAGAAAGACATAAGAGATTACAACCTGAGGTGGCTGAGGTCTCAAATTGGATTAGTGCAACAGGAGCCACTTCTTTTTAGCTCCACCATCAGGGACAACATTTGTTATGGGAGTGAAGGAGGTTCAGAAGCTGAGATGTTGGAAGTGGCAATAGCAGTCAATGTCCATGACTTTGTGAGCAACCTTCCAGATGGCTATGACACAGTTGTAGGAGAGAAGGGTTGCCAACTCTCTGGCGGACAGAAGCAGAGAATAGCCATAGCTAGAACTCTGCTGAAGAAACCATCTATTCTGCTGCTAGATGAGGCCACAAGTGCACTGGACACACAGTCTGAAAGGATAGTGATTGGTGCCTTAAATTCCATGAAAGCAGCAAATCAACCACTTTCGGGAAGCACCCAGATTATGATTGCACACAGGCTTTCAACGGTGAGAAATTGTGACTCAATTGTGGTGATGGACAAAGGCAAGGTGGCGGAAATGGGTCAGCATTCAGAGCTGGTTCTGAGAGATGGCATCTATTCAAAACTCTGCAAATTCCAGAGCATGAACGATTATGAATAGTATATAGATATGCAAAGGACAGAGGTAATATTTAGACCAGGGAAGTTCTACACATAAGTACTTAATTCCCAGGTGGACAAAAAAAGGAAGGTGTGATTTGTGTTGATATGCAAAAGCCAACGGAAAATGAATTGTATTAGTGTGGCATCTTTGAATATCTATAGCTTCTTCCTATAAGATCATAAGATGCTGTGAATTAAGTTTTGACTGCACTTGTTATATTGTAAGTACGAAGACATATTACCATTGATTTGCATGAACTCATAACAATATTTTGATTCCTTAATTGCTTGCATGTTTTAAAATTTTAACAGGTTTGTTTTGTTTTGAATATAAATTGAATATCATAACATTCATCTAGAACAATGTTAGAACTTAAACGCCTCATTTATAAATTTAATGTTTACATCATTATTTTTAAACGCCGAGAATAAATCCAAATTAGGATGACCGAATTAAATAAATTAACGCGGTTCGGCCGGATTGGGTGTTACACGGTCAAAATTAACAACAGCGGAACAATGAGAGGAAGGGAAATAAACCAATGCTTAAATGTAATGTAATGTAAGGGATATGTGATCACCCAACGTGGATTGGTGACATTAATTAAAAAAATCATTAAAGTCACCTTTCTCTTTGCGTTACCAGAACCAGATCTTTAAATAACTGGGATTCCTACGCTGTTCATACTATCTATCCAGTATCCACCCCACCCTCGTTCTTTTTCTCATCATTCTACTTCGTATCGGTCATCATCTTCTAAATCACCTCCTCCATTATTAATTGGCGAAATTAAGTAAGCATGCTGCGGACAAGTTTTCTCCCCAACCCGTTGTTACAGATCACCTTCCTCATCCTTGCTACGCTCGCGCCAACTCCACTATTGTTTGCAACTGCGGGTACGTACATGATACACTTTTTGCATGCTCTTCATTATAAGATCAGAAACTCTACACTATACACTTTGTTTGTCTAGTATGTATGTTTGAGCATGGGCGATGAACAAACACAAGGGGCCGGCTTTAAAACAATAAGAGTGATGTATATATACTTACAACTTAATTATATTGCAACTTTTAGGCTTCTTGTGGGTGTTTTAATTCGTCTCCGTCTCCCCATGGTTACATCTATAATCTCATATATTGTCCTACCGCTGATTTCATGCATACACCCACCCAGATAGAGCCTTAATTAGACGATTATATACGCACTTACTCGTTAAATTAGCAAAACAACGTGTTAGCATGAATGATAATAATTTAGTTTATATAAAAGTTCTTAATTTCAATGCTATGATCTTTAACTATCCTAACATAATGGGTTGCTTAGGATTCCGGTCGTAATCTATGATCTAGTTACACGAAGGAGGACGAGAATATGCTGATTGCTGCATGCAGATAACATATTATAACTCTGTTTTGTTGAATAACACTTTCAATTTTTCGATGGTTGTGCACTTGATTATGTTTTTATAGTAGACCCAGGCTGGCGAACTTTGCAAGATCTCTCGATTAATGGAACAACGGTTACTGGAGACCTGCCGGTGCATAGCTCTGTGACAGTGGACAACGATGGGCGTGGGGACTTCACAACGATTGCAGATGCTGTTTCATTTGCTCCCACCAATATCGACTCTGGCTACTTCATCATACACATCAAAGAGGGCTTGTATGAAGAACATGTTGTGATCAGACAGAACAAGAAGAACTTGATGCTAATTGGGCAAGGCATCGGTAAAACAGTGGTTACTGGCGATCGCAGCCAGCGCACCGGCTGGTCTCTCATGGATACTTCAACTTTCAGTAAGCATATATACATATATATATATTCAATCTTTTATCTTTTTTATATATTTGAGTTTTGATTTAAATCAAGTAAGAGATTACAGTACTGAATTTATATTGACTGTGTTTATTCAAAGTATATATTATGCTAATGCAGTTGTTCTTGGAGATGGGTTTGTGGCCATGAACATGAGCTTTAGGAACACGGCGGGTCGGGAGAACCACCAGGCGGTTGCACTCACAAACTCCGCCGACCGCTCCACGTTCTTCCAGTGCAGCTTTGAAGGAAACCAGGACACACTCTATGTCCGCTCCGCCGCTCAGTTCTACAGGGACTGCGACATCTATGGCAACATGGACTTCATCTTTGGTGATGCAGCGGCAGTGTTCCAGAACTGCAACATTTTCGTGAGAGGAGCTAAGAATGCTCAACACACATCAATCATCACAGCCCAAAGCAGAGAAGGGGAGGATGAGAAAACTGGGATATGTATACATGGATGCAAAATTATGGCTGCACCAGCGGATCATGATGATGAACATGAGGATGAGAAGGAGCCCAATAAGTACACACTGTCAACCTTCCTAGGAAGGCCATGGAGGGCATACTCAAGGACAGTATACATGCAATCTTATATTGACAACATAATAGACCCTTTGGGGTGGCAGGCATGGAATGAGAGCAGTTCCGTGGACAAGCTTTTCTACGGGGAGTACAACAACAATGGACCGGGTGCAAGCACCAGGAAGAGGGTAAAGTGGACTGGCTTCCACATCTTGAGCAATTCACAGGCTCTATCTTTCACTGCCGATAACTTCATCAATGCCAATACCTGGGTGCCCACTGCGGTTGTGCCATTACACACCGGCCTCTTGTGAATTAATGAGCTAGGATCGATAATATTCCACTTCTTCTTAATTGTGTATTTTGAGTTGTTAACTTATTGCTAGTTATATATAAAAGATGTATTATTGATTGAATTTGGGGGCTTTCACGAATGAGAAGTTTCTGTTTGTTACCAATTCTATGTATATCACTTGAACATTACAATTCGTAACGAATAAATCCGCCTTTTTTCTAATCAACGATACATCATACAGCCACTCTCCGTTATAGGACGACATCACTAATTTAATTATACACATGAAAACATTAGTACCTGAAAAATAAACATTACATGATGCGTATACCTTTTAACTACACCACCAAACAAACGCTAGATGAGTGGCCCACCACGAATTAGCACCTTAATATAAAGTCGGAGAAAAATTTTTAGAAACGCCTGCTGCAGGTCATTAAGGCCCAAGGGCATCGCCACTGACGTCTGCAGCAGGCGTCTCCAAAATAGAAAACTTGAGTATCTCTTAACTTAAAAGTGTCACTGTAGAACAGCGCCACTCCACGTTGCCTCTGCTTGCTAGGCAGTCATCCCCTGGGATCGTAGATATTTTATAGGGCGATGTTGCTCAAATTTCAAGTTTTAATTTGTTTTTGATTTAGGAGTTTGTTAATTACGGTACTCCCTCAATGCTTGTGCAAACATGAGCCCGGACAAAGGAGAAGTGGCATCGTAAAAAGCATTTGACCATAAAAATTTCGATCCCAGGGTCCGTGTCCTGGATATCCCATGTCCAAAGGAAAAATAAGAATAAGAAAAAAGTTGGTTAATTGCGTTGAATTAATATTGAAGCTCAAAGTGCTTAAGTCAGAGGAGAAGGATCTTCCTCATGTCTTCACCGATAAGATAGATAGAAGGGAATCAAAGTTATTTTGTTTTTTCATGTCACGAAGGGAATCAACTTCTCCTCGTGTTGAACAACTTTTTGCAAAATAAGGTACTTGTGGCCGGTGGAAGTGCATCATGAACTCAAACTAATTTATTCATTTGACCCACAATATGTGATCCTTCAAATGATAATAGCACTTCTTTGGGCCATATTGTAGCATGAAATAGAATCAAAGAAGCGAGAGCTTTGGAAGAGACAAATGCTGCCAAAGTTGAAGTGGTATGTATAATGCGTGCACTTTCAAGTAAAAGCTTTAAATACAATTGCTGTATTCTGATTTCTGAAGTTGGCACCATTTATAGTTGTACAAGAGCTCCACCCTGTATGTATGCTTTAGAATAGAATAAAGAAAGGAACCTGTATGCTGCCCTCTTCCACAAAGAATGTAATACACCCCGACTGAACTATGCACAATTGCGATTAGACCATATATGTTGTGCCAGCGTAGAATTTTATCAGTTAGCACATTTAAGTAAGAAAAATGTGGTTTTATATATAATTAGGCGATCAGGGCAAGTGCAGTGTAAAAAGGTTACATATTCATCAAATGAGAGCTTCACTTTGGGAACAAAATTCCGGCGATCTGCCAGGAGGGAGGAACAGGTCTTTCATGATTTCATATTCGTCTGCATTGACTTGAGCTCCATCAAAGATGCTGCGAATTTGCATCCGGTTGTTAGCCTTGGGCTCAGAGAGAGATAGCATTCGCTGTACAGAAGGAACAGAATAACAATTACTTGCCATTGTCTCGTTCTAAAAGGGGGCAAAGCATCACAGAAAGACATTGTGCCTAATAAGAATGCAATAGCTTTTTCATTGTCAGAAAATGGTGTGCGGATTCTAAGACTAGCAATAAGTTCAGGCAAAGCCTTTAAAATGCATCCTTCAAATGCCCGCTGAATTTCTAATGACTTACAAGGGTACTCTCTACTCTTCACACAAGTGAAATCATCTTCAATTTCATGATAACTGCACAGAGCAACCTCACCAACATCATCACTCCTCTTTTCATCCGCCCATGTAACACCACGACCTAAATTCTTTGCTGCTGAAGATTTCAAGGAAGATTTCAGCTGAACACCTCATCAAGTTCTTCAGTTGGCTTACTTGAGTTGAGGTTCTACAAAGCAATTGATCAGGATTCCGCCAGATTCAGCCACTTGATCAAGAATCAATAATGTTTCCGATCCTGGTGAGCAGAAAATAATTTACCAGAGATTTGTCAATGGTAACCGTTTCTTTTGCCCCTGATGTACCCTCGGAAGCATGTAATGCTCTTTGGCCCAAGTGAACTACTCTCTTTAGCTGATTGTTTGATATTTTTGCTTGTGATACCTTTTTTGTTTGTGAAGTATCACAAGCAAAAATCTTCTCACTAACCTCGTCACTTCCCTGCTTCCTGGAGGAAATCTCAGTTAATTTTTTCTCTCTTGAATCATGATCAGTTTTCTTCTTCCCGTGGTTTGATTTCAAGGAAGCAGTACTTTTCTCTGGAACTGTGATGGCACTAGTGAAATTCACCTCGGCAGCTCTTCCAGACTCTATAATTTGTCCTTTATCATCCAAGAGAATTGAACTCGCAAAATCCACATTGTCACATTCTTTACCCTTGTTTGCATTTTTGTTCGAATGTATCAGTCGAGTATCAAAATGTTCCCGAGGAACGTAGCCTTCAATGGAACCAGCTGGGCCAATCCAATCATCCAAAGAGATCTCCCCACTCATATCCATCTTCTCCACAATCCTCATCTCGGCATTCCTCAAGTCACCAATCTTTCCATGGTTCCCCTTTTCATCCATGCACAACTGCCCGAATGGTCTCAAAATACTATCCACATGTTCTCAGTCTAAGTCTGTCCGCCGCTCTGATGGAAGAGCAGCGGCAAAGGCCCGGCTCTTGATGAGGCAGTCAGAAGAACAAAACTTTCTTGCTTCCTCTAAGGCATAAACTTTGTACTCCTTTAACAAATTTATCGTCTTCACCACTTTTTTAAGTCTCACAATTTGAGAACTTAATCAAGCTGATTGCTGATGACATAAAATCCAAAATTAATCGTAAAAAAAGAAACAAAAGTATGCATCTCACTATAACTATAAAGTCAGTACTTAACTCACACAATCATATAACTGCAACAGCTAGTTCTCTACTTGAGAGTAAAACCAAATCTTAAACGATCATACAACTAGTATCATTATATGCAAACATTGATTTTGCATAAACCATTACTCTACTTAAGAATCATGGCTTGCCTACTTGCAAGTTTTCGGTTTGCCAAAATCACAGTTTTTGGAGATCAGCAATGAGAAGGGGTATCCAAAGATGGATTCATTATCCAGTAAGCTTGCTATGAGATTATCTCATGCAACGTTAATTTTTTTCCAGCAGAGGATGAGTTCAGATTGGATACGGCTATTTCCATGTCCTAAATTCTAAGCATTTTTTAATAGTTGGAATAGATTCGTAAACCAGGCCGGCTATCATATACTGTACATCTATTTATATCCATATTACAACTAGGGCTTATTATATATAATCGTTGGGTTAAGTTACACGGTCGACAGGTAGCACAGTGGTGTCCATCAGATAAAGCTAACACATACATATATTCCTATTCCTATGTTAGATAAAGTATTTAACTAGAATCATTCAGGGTATCTTATAATTCGAAAAAGTTGGGCCATGTTTTTATTTGCCAAATTTGTTGATAACTGCCCTCTTAACGCATGGCGACAGTATTGATGATTACAGTTACATTAAGGACCGCAATTTGCTCCTACGTACATTCATTCTAGCTCAATCTATCCCACTGTCTTCTTGCATGTATTTCATTAGAATGTTTGTTTCAACACTTGTAACCTCAATATTTCAAATCATAATAAAGACGCGTACAGCGGCTACGAGGAGCAGAACAACCAGTTTGGGATTCAATTGTTTCAACTGCTACAGTGCTCGTGCCATGCCTCACTTTTCGTTGTTTTTTCCTTCTAATTTTGATTGTTTTTCTGAATATAATCTTCAGGAAGCATGTAAACGCATTAAACTCCTTCTACATGCAAATCAAATGTACGCAAAGCACGAGCCACGAAGGAACTTCCTTGGGCAACAAGTGCCACGGATAGTGTACATCCCAGATCCGGGCTCTTTACATAACAAAATGACAGAAAAATGAGCTCTTGGATTTTCTTAGGGAAAAAACATAAATTTAAAACAAATCGAGGACACCTGTAGTTTTCTTGTCCGTAGGAAGTTGTTTGTGGCTAACGTTGCGTAATGTCCAAACGATTCAATTGCTTCAATTCCTTCAAAGATTTGCACGATAGGCTTGAAACAGCTGTGGAACACCATGGCTGGAACATGGAAACTTCATCTATTCATATGGAGTTGACAGGCTTCTGAACCAAGTAAGCCATCTTGAAAAATGGATACAAATTCCATAACACTCAAATTTCATTAATTCCGTTGGCCTCAAATTTCATTAGCTTGGCATCCGTTCAATTGAATGTCAATAACACTTACCTCTTTCCGTCCATAATGAAGCTGGGAGGGACTTCAACACGAATTTGAACGAGCAGCCAGATTATGAGTTGAGCTTCAGCAATAAGCAAGGATGTACTTTCCCAAAGCGTAGGCCATCATGATGTTCTTTCGTCTCTCAACAAGTAAACATGAGCCAACCTTGCTTCAATTATATTAATAACCAACTTCATAGGCAGGAGCTTGCCAAACCTGAAGTTTGATTTATCTTTGCAAATCAACCAATAGGCGAATTAGGTCAATCTCACCCATCTCGTCAAGCCTGAAGTACCTGACAGTGAACAATATGACTCTTGAGCCCATTTCTACCCGCAATACTTGACAATAAATTTGTGACGAAAGTCTTCAGTTGCCCTTTCCCAGCAATAGTTTCCCACAACGGTGTAGCATCCTCCACGTTGCTGCTGTGTGTGGACACGTCCACAAGACTAATGCTCATGTTATTTCTAATGATGCAAAGTTTCCCGTTTAAAGAAACCAAAGCTGCAGCCTCCAAAGCACGGGAATTGCCCATGTGGGTCTTGCTATCTATGAACCTGTCCCAGGAATCGGTCACTTCATTATAGGCTCTAAGCTTGCAGCCATCCTTGCAATCCAGTGCATAAAGCTTCCCATTCAGTGAAATGCTAGGATTTCGCCAACCAGCTATCATTCCATTGTTAACTGGCGTCCAAGTATTTGTTGAGGGTAGATAAGCTTCGCTCATCACCTGACGATGATTGCCAAGTCCTTTGAGATACCACCTACCATCGTAAACAACACCTATGAAGGGAACCATTGCCGTACACATATCAGCGACAAAGGACCATCTGTTTTTATTGGGATCATATACCTCAACAGAACGCAGTGTTCTTTGGATGCCTTCACACTCCCCACCAGCAACGTACAAGCAATTGTTTATAACACATGATCCAAAGAAGTGTCGTTTCCGCAGCATATCTGGGGCTCGATGCCACTTATTTGTACGTGCACTGTAAAAAATTACTCGTCGCATTGAGCCACGAAGTGGGTCTTTTCCACCAAACAGGTAGAGGTGACAACCACTAAGAACTGCACAACCAAACCCAAGTGCTTCTGAATATTCCTTTGGAACAGGGGGAAGAGGTTGCCACAGCTGGTAGACAGGATCAAACGCATGCCAAGAAATCCTTCCATCCCGATCTCTCTTGATGACATAAACCCATTCTTCAGTCATGCCAAGATTTTTTCTAAGTGAATAAAAGAAATTTCCAGCCAGAAGCCTGTACCATCTTTTGCAGACTAAACGCAGCTTTGTGTGCTCAACACGAGGTACACGGATCAGACAGGCAATAGCAAGATCATCAGGTAGGCCAGGTAGAAGAGGAGCTTGATTTCGGTTTCTCTCTCGGCGTGGATTTTTGGTCTTGAGAGCATGAGGTTTGATATCAGGCTGGATACAAAGTTTCGCCCCAGGAACAAATTTGCGGGCTCCAGCTACAGTTTTTAAGCCAGAATCAACCCTGCAGTAGCATGACACAGATTCGACCTGTATTGCAGTCTGTGTTAGGAAAGACCAGATCTTGTAATAGCACCACTACTTGAGTGCAGTAAGACCAAGACAATAGAATACAAGGATTTCACCTGGTTAAACTTCACTAGTGGTTCGCTTGGTTGGCATGAAAGTAGTGTAAATGATATCAAAATTTTAAAATAGTCAACCACACTAAAAGTAGATATATTTAATATAGTTTATATATAAAGTAATATTATGTAAATCATTTTGCGTCTAAATTAAGTATAATTGCATCTAAGTGAGAGTATATAATAATTATGATTTCTTCTAAGTGGATCACCAATGTAATCTACCATGTGCTATTAATTTTTTTATATGGGAGAGCACATGGTACCCAACTTGATGATAATCATGATTAATTTCACTACAAAATACACTAAGCATGTACCGATTTTTCTTAGAAATATATTACATATATACTACTATTCGTAAGGTTGACCATTTAAAATTTTCACATCACTTTCATCTATTTCATGCTGACCAAATAGAGCCTAAGAGTTTAAAACATGCACATTCAATGGCAGCGCGTTAAATGGAGAAATTTTCATTACACAAGTTTCAAGGGGTTATAAAAGGATTATCAATTAACAAATAACATATATGCCACGCTATAGTCTGCTCCATCAACAAAGCTGTTTATTAACACACAACTGCATAATAGACATATCGTTGTTATAAGAACAGTAGTCCTAACCTCAATGAACCATGAAAAAAGGTAAATCATTTCAGAGTGCTAATCAAGTTAGCTACCATATATTTGAGTTCTCTCACACATGCCCTGTAAAGGGAGAATAACAACATCATGCATCACCGAGTCACCACATACTCAACGGTTAGTCTCCAATATCTGAAATGATCTAAGCAGTTAACATGGAGAAATGAGACAATATGCCAAGGACGCTCAATAGAATGCATTTAATATTTTCATGCCCTAACAATTTTAATACTTACTTACCGAGAGTGCTTTGTTACCTTAAAACCTTATGGGAAAACTTACCAGGCTAAACTTGGATGAAAAAAACCCAGCCTTCAAATCATGAAAATTATGGCCCTCACTAATAGACCAACAGAATTTAAATATTTTAACCCTCCCTTATGAGAAATCATAAAACTGATGAGATAATGGCCTCACAGATAGAGCTTAAATCTAGTACAAATATTTTGTTACCAAAAAACTTAATGCTTATTGTAATTGTCTTTATAATCTACAACATAACCAACGACATAGCATGTTTCAGACAGGCTTGATACATGAACACATTGGAAAAAGCATCAACATTAAGTGCCATACATGATAAAGAATCCGAGATTGTGAGTTTTTAATTCACCCTCACTATAAATTTTACCGAGTCAAAAGCTAATAAACAAGCTTTCATTTTGATGGAAATCAGCTCAAAACAGATCATTTTATGTCCTAAACTCTGAGGATTAAGTGACATCTATAGGCTGACGAGATGTGTTTCAACCAGAGAGATGATGTTACAGGCAAAAGTATCAAACAACAACTAAATCAGAAACATTGGCATCTTCTTCATCCACAATACCCCAAAAAGAAGTTGAAAATATTGGAATTCTAAAATAAAAACAAAAAATAAAAATGCAGAATCTAAGTACCAGTTTCAAAACATATAATACAAACCAGCCACTTTATAGAACAAAAGCCTATATGAAATCACAATCTGCATGTAAAAAATATTTCCCAGCAAGTAAAGGACCACACATAATGGTTCATGCATGTGATCACCCCTCAAATTCAGCTAGCCAATATTTCATTAAAGGACTGAGTCTTTCAGATAGAACCCAATCTTTACTTTACAACCACTGAAGCAGAATTATGACAATCAAATAATAAAAATCTGACATGTTTAAGGATGACAAATAATATGCAGAAAGCCAAAGATTGACATAAAAGAAAAAAGACAAATCTGCATAAACTTAAGATGTTAAATGGAAACTAAACTTAGTCAATATATGCAAAAAGGTTGTAAAAATTATGCATATTTCAGGGAGTTTATGCACGGGTATAAAAAGAGAGGATGTGGATAGGGCTTAAAAAAAATTGAAGTATAAAGTAATCAGATAACAAACTAATATTCTCACACATGCCACTTAACTAAGTCAAGGCGTAAAACCAAAAAGTAATTACTCACCAGTGGAGCCTGGACTCGAATAATGCTCTTCTGGACACCCGCAGAGCTTTCAGCAACTTCCATCAGTAATCCTTCTAAGCTTTCAGGGATTTAGCATAACAAAGTCCTAATGATACAGTTTCGGAAAGCCAGATCAGAGAAAGATTCAAGAGGGCCCAATGATTCCAAAAGTCCTAAACAAATTATTCAATTCCACAATTATATCACAAACAAGAAGCCAATTTAAAAAAAAGATATTTGATATCTCAGATAACATTTGTTTACCTTGGCATTTGAGTGTAACTCCTTCAGCAAACTTCTGTGTGAAGAATGTATCATTAAGATGTGATCAAACGAACATAGAAAGCATAGCTTTAATAAGTGCTTGCATGGACACACGACATACGAAAAGGAGGATCATTCCCGCCATCAAAAAATAGGCCACATCTATTTTATTAACATAAATAAAAGGAGAAACAAAGGAGAAAGAACATGATCACAAATTTAACCTAAACTATTGACGCAATCTAAACATCAGTTAATGCACTATGGGTTTTGCAATGTTCATTATGAAGCAGCTTTCGAGATTCTGTTTGGCAACATATTTCCAAATTTTCAAGAAATGCAAACAAAACGAGTGAAATTGCACACATAAATACATAAAAAATTGAGTCACAATTAAAATGAAAGAATTAGTATGTTGAAATTGACGAACTAATTTGCTTGGTTCGTTGTGAAAAGTTCGAGGCAGTAAATTGAAACTTGCTTTCTTCATCACTTTACAAAAATGCAAACCAATTACGAGCATTCTATTAGCCAGGATATTTTACTTAGGGTCCATTTGGTTGGCATGGAAATAGTGTAAAAAGAAAAAATAATCATAGGAAATGGAAATGCTATTAAATGAAATGACATGAAAATTTTAAAGATTTCCTTCACATGTTTGTATAGAAGGAAAATAAGATGAAAATGAAAATTTCTTCTTCCCATGTGTGTTTGGTTTATAAGAAAAGGATTTTTTTTTTCATTTTCAATAGTTTCGACCAATCATTTGGTTAAAACCAAACATGGGTGAGGATAAAACTGAGCCAGACATGTCATATCCTCCCACGTGGAGCAATCTAGATTGCCGATGGTACAGTGCATGCAGGGTCCACACTGTAGACCTATAATAATATACCAATAGAAAGCTCTTGCTATCTAAAATCAAAATTGATGTAAAACCTGGACACGCACTCTAGACACAAAGATGACCCTAATCCATAAAAAGCTCAGTGTTATTTTATTTATTTATTTATTTATTTGTTTTAACTTAGCTTTTGTTCCTCCAACCAATAAGATGCGTTTTCATTGCTGAATTTTATGCAAACTAAGGTCAAACAAGGCTTCTTTTTTAATATATCAGAAAACGAATGTCAAATTTCCAACCAAACCTCATTAACCAAAATACCATCACAATTCACAAGCATTCCTATGTACTCTACCTAAACATACCTAGCTAAGAGTTATTCACAGTAAAAGATAACAAGAAGAAAAAAATTTGGCAATTGCTAAAAATTACCAGCAGGGCCATAAATCAAAATGTCTTAAAATGTTTGGGTCCAAGCATATGAATGAGACTGATTCAAGTGTCTAACCCCTTTGATTGTGAATGTCAGTATCCACTTGGTTCTTTTTCCCATTTGGAAGAGAAGGAACCAATGGCATTTTAGGAGACTTGCTTCTTACATATATTTATTAAAATTTACCCCCATGTTTGGAACTTTGGAGCCTTCGTTTTCTTCTCTCTCCCCTCGTAGAAATCTTCTTGGCCCAAAATGGATTTTAAAATCTAACTCCATGTAATGGCCTAAGGCCTGCACCCATCACTGCAATCAAACACTCACAATCTAAGCCGGCTACTTCTCTTTTCCTTCTCCCCCTTCTCTTATTATGTTCTTCTCTTTCTTTCTTTCAACAGACTTGGATTCCTCCTTCACACCCATCTCAAAAAAAAAGTAAAATCACGGGAGCAAAGCCCCAGCGTACCTCAACTCCTACATCTACCTCTCAACATTTTTCTTCCGGGTGTTTTAATTCCAATGTCATCCTCCCCCCATCTTCTTTTGAAGCTACTACTTATAGTTCTTATAACCAATATTGAAGCTCACCACCATCTTCAAGAGGTTAGACCCTGATCAGCATGTGCATGAACCACATGGAGAAGGAGGCCTCTTCTTGATCGTGGAGACCATGTCCTCTGACAGGCAATGGCGGCTCTTGGAGCCAAAGCCATGCAGGATTGGCTATGCATGGCCCGGCCTTGAGAGCAAACCAGGGCCAGACAACCAACCTCCTTCACGTTTCAAGGCTTGTTTTCGGCGTCTCTCCCAATCCAACCTGTAAGAGAAATACCAAGTTCCCTCCCGTGGTCCTCACCCTCCCCCGCCTACAATGCCCGCGATCGAAACCAGTGCCAAAACACTCCCGTCGACGCAAAAGTCCAATTTTTTTTCTATCAAACCCGCCCAAAATCTCACCTTTTATAATTTAAAAAAAAAATCAAAGAGGAACACGAATAAAAGAGGAAGAAAGAGAAGAACGTACGTACCCGTAAGGGATCGCCGATTAGCCGGCGGCGAACCCTAGCGTACCCAAATCTGAAAACGCACCAAAATATACCAAAAGGGAAGAATCAATAACAACAGAACAAAAGAGAAGAAAATGGGGAAGAGATGCACAGATCTGAATTGTAGGGATCAAGAGAGAAAGGGAGAGCAGTTAACCTACCTTGGAGTAAGAGACCGGAGAAGAGGCTCCGGCGGCGATCTACGGTGGGTGTAAGTCGCCGGTCAGCAAAAAAAATAAGAAGGGAAGGGTGGGTGATTGGCAATCAGGGTAGCGTTGCTCTTATCCCAGAATTTTCCTTTTCTTATTTTTCGCAAAAAAAAATTGTTTTGTAATGATTTTTAAATTAAATTAAATACATTAATTTGACTGAAAATAAAATTTAATCAACTAAATTTCGAGAACCAAACACAAACTTTTACCGGTGATTGGGATACCTCCAATTTTTTTCTTTAAAAGACTTTTAACCTCCAAATGTTGCCACGTTATAATTTCAATAAAACCAATAGGTCTGTTTTTATAAAACTAAACCTTCACCTTGTAAAAAGAAAATAGATGAACAAAATAATTTTTTGGATGAATGGCTATAAAAACTGAATTTTTAATATAATCCTATAAATTAACTCATATACACACCTCTATGTACTTATGTACTTGTAAAAATAATCTACCGGTACTCAATAGCATAGTACAAATAAATAAGACTATAAAAGTGATAATATTGTAATAAAAGGGCGGCACCCGTATGCACTGCACTATTTTGGTAGCGCATCCAGTGTTGCCCTTATGGGCTGCTGGATCAGATCCAGCGGCCCACGGTAGATCCCCTTGCCCTCCATCCCTCCCGCTTCCCACCCTCCCGCCTCCCGCCCTCCCATGTCTTGCCTGCCCGCATGCAGCTATAGCACGCGGCCTCCCGCCACTAGACTACGCCACCTCCACCCAACCCCAACAGCCGCTCCCTCGCAGCCCCTTGCTTGCCCCACCGCCCCCCCCCCCCACCACCGCAAACCCCCCCCCCTCCCGCTCCTTGCCACCGGCCCGCCACCCCGTGCACTGGCCCCTCCTTTGCACCCACTCGCTCCCCCACAACTTGAGTCAATATTACGATATAAATTTAAAAAAAAATAGTAAAAAAAACTTGACTCGCTGTTGACTGGACTCATTATTACGAAATAAATTTTTTTAAAAATAAATTTTATTGACTCTGATCTTTTTAAATTTAGTCTGTAATATTGATTTGAGTTGGAAGCAATTCTAGTTCTTATTTCATGATATATATTTTTTAAATTGACTCGAGTAAATAAAATTTATTTCGTAATAATGACTCCAGTCCGGAGCGAGTCAAGTTTTTATTACAAAATTATTTTTCAAAAAATTTATTTTGTAATATTGATTCGAATCGGGAGTAAGTCTAGTTTTTATTATGAAATTATTTTATTTTTATAAAATATTTTGTAATATTGACTCGAGTCAGGAACAAGACTAGTTTTTATTTTATGATATTTTATTTTAATATTTTTTTAAATTGACTCTAGTCAATAAAATTTATTTCGTAATAATGACTACAGTCGGGAACGAGTCAAGTTTTTATTATAAAATTATTTTTTTAAAATTTATTTTATAATATTGACTTAAGTCGGGAGCGAATCTAGTTTTTATTACAAAAATATTTTATTTAATTTTTTTATAATATTGACTTGAGTCATGAGCAAGTCTAGTTTATATTTTATGATATTTTATTTTTAAAATTTATTTTAAATTGACTCAAGCTAATAAAATTTAATTTTTTTAATTTATTTCGTAATAATGACTCCCGTCGAAAGCAAGCTAAGTTTTTATTACAATTTTTTTAATTTATTTCGTAATATTGACTCGATTGAAGAATGAGTTAAGTTTTTATTACGAAATTGTTATCGTCATCTCCTTTCCCCCTACCCATGTTTGCTTTGCCGTACCACGCTAGTGGCAGCCTCGGGCGAGGGTGGTGGGGGTGGGGAGTGGCAGGAAAGCCGGGGGCGGTGACTGCAGATAGGGTAGGGTAGGGCAGTTCGACAGCTGCTGGGAGGAGGAGCTGCGGGCCTGGGCGGGGTGAATGGCAGGAAAGGGCGAAAAGAGCGGCGGCTGGAAAGGGCCACGGGAACGGTGGTAAAATCATAAATGTTAAACAGGTAATATTTACTCTAATTAGCTCAGTTTTGAAAAAAACTGAGAGAAGAGAGTGTTAGGAACGACGGTTTTACGTTCCACCCCCGAATAATATATACGACGGAGCTGGACGAGGAGAGGAATGCGGCCGCCTCGGCCGCCGATGAAGTCCGTGTCCATGATCTTGCGCTTGCAGCGGGAGAAGGCCGAGGTGCAGATGGAGTCCAGGCAGTACCAGCGCTTCGCGGAGGAGAAGATGGCTCATGACCAGCAGGAGTTGCAGCAGCTCGAGGAGGCTCTGTACAAGAGGGAACAGCTCATACGGGCTCTCAGTTTCGAGATCCAAGCGTACAAGCACCAGTTGATGAGTTTTGGTTGTTATGAGGAGTAGGGAAGAACTACTGGCAATAATATTAATGCGGTTGAAAATAGTGAGTGTGAGTTTGAGTATGAGTTTCTGCAATTTCTATGACGACTACCCGCCTCCTCCTCTTCCTCTAAAATGTGGTGAGAATGCAGCGTCGGGTTTTGCAGATGCGGAGCAGGTTGATCTTGAAAAATATGCATTAGGGGATACTCCCTTGCTGGGGAGAATCTGCAGAATTTGGAATTTTGGATTGGCCAGTTGGAGAAGAACCCTGAAAGCACTCGTTGCGGTGGATGGAGAATTCGTGAGAATGCGAACTTTTTTGGAGCAGGCTACTACCTGCCAGCCTCCATTGGGGCCTGGTCATCATCACAGGAAGTTGTCGCAAGATAGCACCGGTTCTTCTTCTGTTGGAGTGGTTAAAGAAGTAAATGTTGGCAATGAGTTTGTGGCCAGGCTCGTGTGTTTGGGGGATTTAAGGAGGAGGATGCCACCTCCAAGGTGTGGAGAAAGTTCCATTGCTAGGAAAGTAGATTCTGAGTTTGGTGATGATGAGAATTACCAAGTGTACACTATTGATTCTGTTCACGGAGCACCTTGTGCTGGTTGGGTGTATCTTAGTGTATTTGTTAGATACATAAGCTATATGTGCTTTTTGGAAAGTATGCCTTCCTTGTTATAGGTTATGCTTCACTCACAGCATAAATTTTAGCCTTTTCTTATAATTTTCTTATTGGTTTTGTATAAAAAAACGCACAAATGTGTTACTTCTTGGGGGCCACATTGGAGACCTGGGTATGTCTGTTGTTCAGACTATGAAAACAGGATAGCTGTTGGTTTCCTGTAAGTAGCAACTGTTATTCATTCCCACTTGCACAGCTCAAGGGCGCATCCTAGTTGGGACTTGCTTACATTTGTTCTGTTACATTCGTTACGAATAAAAATATAAAATCATAAATGTTAAACAGGTAATATTTACTCTAATTAGCTCAGTTTTGAAAAAAACAGAGAGAAGAGAGTGTTAGGAACGACGGTTTTACGTTACACCCCCGACTAATATATATGACGACGCCCTACTCCCCTAACTTTTCTTCCATTCCATCATTCGATGTTTCTATCTCCCCTTCCCGCCGGTGTCGCCGCCTGGCCGGTTTGCTGCGGGCGGTCATCGTGTTGTCCTGTCAAAGTTCCCGTCTTTTTCAGCGGCCATGGCGGCAGGTTTGTCTCTGTGCCCAGTCTTGCGCTGCACTGGTTTCTCGGGTCTTCGCTCCCAATCCTCAGAATGAGTTTTAGATTTGGTTGCAACCGCTTCGAGGACAGAGGCTTGGGCGGATTCCGTTAGAATCTAGTGGTTTTTTTTTTGTTGGTGTGTGTGTGGTCGGTTGGAAGCAAGCAAAAGGGTGGATTCGTGGTTTGATTGATTGTTTTCGTTTTTTTTGGATTGATGGACTCGGAACCAGCATATTCTTCGTTGAAATCGACGAAATGTTGCAATTGCGATTGTGCGTGCAATTTGGGCGCAGCGCGGCGGCTACCCATTGGCCTCGCTGCGTGAAGAGGAAGGTTGAGCAGCTCATGTTGGACACGCAAACGTTCCTCATCGAGAACGAGTGCGCCCCGCTGCGGGAGGCGCTGGCCGGCCACCAGCAGACGATACAGGAGCTGTACACGGAGCTGGACGAGGAGAGGAATGCGGCCGCCTCGGCCGCCGATGAGGCCATGTCCATGATCTTGCGCTTGCAGCGGGAGAAGGCCGAGGTGCAGATGGAGTCCAGGCAGTACGAGTGCTTCGCGGAGGAGAAGATGGCTCATGACCAGCAGGAGTTGCAGAAGCTCGAGGAGGGTCTGTACAAGAGGGAACAGCTCATACAAGCTCTCAGTTTCGAGATCCAAGCGTACAAGCACCGGTTGATGAGTTTTGGTTGTTATGAGGAGCAGGGAAGAACTACTAGTAATAATGTTAATGTGGTTGAAAATAGTGAGTGTGAGTCTGAGTATGAGTTCTGCAATTTTTATGACGACTACCCTCCTCCTCCTCCTCTTCCTCTAAAATGTGGTGAGAATGCAGCGTCGGGTTTTGCAGATGCGACGGAGAACCAGCAGGTTGATCTTGAAAAATATGCATTAGGGGATTCTCCCTTGCTGGGGAGAATCTGCAGAATTTTGAATTTAGGATTGGCCAGATGGAGAAGAACCCTGAAAGCACTCGTTGGGTGGATGGAGAATTCGCGAGTATCCGAACTTTTTTGGAGCAGGCTACTACCTGCCAGCCTCCATTGGGGCCTGGTCATCATCACAGGAAGTTGTCGCAAGATAGCATCGGTTCTTCTTCTGTTGGAGTGGTTAAAGAAGTGAATGTTGGCAATGAGTTTGTGGCCGAGGCTCATGTGTTTGGGGGATTTAAGGAGGAAGATGCCACTCTAAGGTGTGGAGAAAATTCCGTTACTAGGAAAGTAGATTCTGAGCTTGGTGATGATGAGAATGACCGAGTGTACACTATTGATTCTGTTCACAGAGCGCCTTGCAATGGTGACGGTCAACATGATCAATGTAAATCATCTGTGAATAATGAGTGTGCTGAGGATTGTCGCACCTCATTAAATGAGCCTTCTTCGGAGAGGGTTGATTTGGGGGAGCTGGACATAAAGAAGCTGCACATGAGGCTTGAAGCACTTGAGGCAGACAGGGAATCCATGAGGCAGGCAATAGTCTTGATGAGTACCGATAAAGCACAGCTAGTATTGCTGAAGGAAATTGCTCAAAAACTCTGTAGAGAAATGAGCACAAAGAAAACTATGGCTGTGAGGAAGCCTTCTATCATGTCGTCTTTCTCCCTTGTATCCATCATCAAGGTACCTTCATTTCATATTGCTCCATCTAAGCTGATATCCTACGAACAAATTTTATAAAGATGAAATGCTTGTGCTTCTCATTAATAACTCGGAAAATTGGAATGTAACACTCGGTTTTTTTTTAATCTCTTTATTCCAGTGGCTATTCTCTTTTTTCTGGAGGAAGAAAGCACATCGAAGCAAGTACGTAGGTTCTTCTTTTGTTAAACTTTTTATGGATTAGGTTTGTATAATTCTTCCTACTTTGAGACATTGAAATATTGACGACTGTCCATACTGTTATATTGGGTCAGAAGTTGAAAGAAAAAAATAAACCACTGCCATTCGTTGTTTAAACATACGTGAGTCCATTTGTGCTTGTGAAAGCAAATATTTAGGCTTTTAACTGTGTCATTCATTTATAGGTAGGTCCTTCCTGGTATAACTGCTTCATATTAACTTCCTGATTTAGGGGATATCTATTGATAAGTATGTCTCTCTCTTAAAAAAACAAAAAAACAAAACAAAAAAACAAAAAAAGTTGGTATGCCAATGTTGATCTTATGAACACCTCGTGTTGTCACATTCTCCATTTGTTAGGGATAATTGCTTATCCATGTTTTATGTGTTTAGGAGGAAAATGGTGTTGAAACAATAATGGATATGTAAATTGAGCATAAAATTACTATGATATCAGTAGGTCTTATTTATTGTAAATAATTTAGGTGCATGTATGAGCTATCTAACAGCAATTTGGGAATGGTGCTATTGCTGGAGAGGTCACCACAAATGAAGCAGTGGAGATGCTTGTCAAGGTTAGGTCGTGTATGAATACCTAGATGCATGTGTGCATTGTTTTGTTTCCCTTGTTGTATGTATTGAAGAATCCTTTTTATATATTTATCTGTATAGCAAGCAAATTATTTTCAGTGTTGTGTAAAAAAATATTTAGTTCTTCACAGATCGTGTAACAGGTGTGAAATGGAAACCCTTTTCTTGCAGCGCTTGATTAATATGTTTAGTTTTTATGTTTTTGAATGCTCGTGTTGATGTCCTGGTAGTTTTTCTAGGCAATATGAGCTATATATCTTTGTAAATGAAAATGTGAGCTTCTGGTAATCCCGTCTATGTGCCTGGTATAGTCATGTCGTTGTGTTGGAAATTTTCTACCTTCTTTTGTCTCTGTCAAAAGAAAGATTGGTTGAGGATGATAGTGAGGTCTGCAACTCGATCTCGACTTGCTTTGTCTGGCAAGTGAAATATCGATGATGTCCATTTGGTAGAGAATGCAACTAACATGTTGACTGCTGATTCATGAGTTATTAGCCGAGTTTTGCTAGCTATCTAGCTCTTAACATTTGCAGGCCAGGCATACATGTACTCTTAAAAATGATATATGTTCCAGTACTGTCATTGTACATTGGATAACTGTATAATACTAAGGACTTGATACCCACAAGTTCAATGTTCAGGTCGTCGCAGTCACCATTACCATCATCAACTCCAATTTGGTAGCGTTTCAATCCATCATGGTCGTCGATGTGTAACATCATGCGGAGATGTATGACTTAAAAGTTAGTTAAATTATGATTGCAGGAATCGACCAATTGGCAAATAAACCTAACGTTTAAATTAAAAAAGTCTTCATCCAGGATATTGAGCTTGAGGTGATAAGTGAAGCCTAATTTTGAGTGGAAATTTCATGGAATTGATTGTATATAGTCCTGCTCCGGTTCGAGTTGAATTTTCCATTCAGTATTGGACAGGGTTACGATCAAGATTGAGTCGATTTTTATTCCATTCGAATTTTATAAGTTTTTTTGTTTTGTTAAAGAAAAAATTACCAGGAGAAGGAAAGATAATTATTATTCGCTCAATCAATCATCATATGGTATTTTGAGGATGGGTATTTTAGGAAGGAGGAGTTCCCACGACAAGACGAGACCACCCGAAGAACCTACTCCCTCCCAAACCCAAGACTCCTGCTTTTTTTTTGAACCCCCTTTTTAGTGGATTTCCTTTCCTTTTCTTTCACTTCATTTTAACCCGCCAACACAAGGAAAAGGATGTATTTCCGTTGTGGGTCTCTCTTCTTGCAGCATGTAGGGTCCATGGCAATGTTGAGATGGGTGAACGTGTGGCCAAGCGAGTTGGGGAATTAGAGGCTTGCAGCTCTGGCCCTCATGCTATTTTGGCTAATATTTATGCAGTAGCTAACAGATGGGAAGACATGACTAAGGTTAGAACGAGGATGAAAGAGATTGGAGTGAGGAAGCTGCCTGTGTGCAGTTCAATTGATCTAAGTGGAACGGTGCATGAATTTCTTGTTGGAAATGCAATAAGTCCCAAAGCGATTCCTCCTCCTCTGCCCTCATTCCCTTGAGGAGTATATATTATCACAATTCCCGTTTTTTTTGATGACTTCCTATTCCTTCATTTGTTCATTCATCTTCCTATATAATAATAATTTAGATATATATGTTTTACACGTTTTGTGTTATTTTTTCCTATAAATAAATAAATAAATAAATAAATAATCATAAGTAATAATAATAATTATTATAATAGTGTCAGCAGGTTAATGCACAAAATGGCACCCCAGGTGGAGGTTGTGGTCAGGGACAGGGTCAAGACACGTCGTTTACCAAAAGGACCCAATCGTCAATTGGACGTGCTTAATTATCTAAATGAACGAAAAAATTAATTATATACCAATAATTAAAATATTTTTATTTTTCATGCATAAAATTGAATTTAAGAAAAGAAAGTGATGACGGACTGTTTAGAGTCAATATTAATTATAAGACCTAATGAACAAATAGAAGAACATAAATAAGAGTATACATTTATCCTTTAAACAATATAATGGTAATAAGAATATTTAATTGGTGGGTAATTTACTTAAAGATGGTCGAACGATACATCATATTAATTATATTGGTTATAAGGCCTTATAACAAGATGCACTTTTTTTATAAGACATAAATATAATGTAAATCATATAATATAATTTGCTCTAAAAAAGTGATTAAAATGTTATTTAAGTAAGGAAATATACGAGTTAACAAAATAAACGAATGTTTAATTAGTGCTTACCAAAATAAATTTGGTTATCTCAATTAATTCAATTTCAAAATCAAACTTGCTCACCACACAAGAAATTATCTCTCTTTTTCAAAACTAAAAACTCGACCGAATAATTTCAATCTTGGTTTGTTTTTTTTTAAAAAAATATGTACAGAAAGTTTTAGTCATTCCTATGTTTTAGAAATGCCACATTACAATGTTCAGGTTTCATGAGTATATAATTAATCAAACCTTTATTACTTAGTATATAAACAGAATTGTAAATTGCCTGGATAATTAATTTGATATATAGTTGCAAATTGCATGCTACTAGCTGTCTTTAATTTCCCCTCAAACTAACTAGTAATTTCCGGCTATCTTGCATGCATATGGAAGTTGACGTCTTGAGATTGTCGTGATCAAGTATTACCAATGCACCCAAGCTGCCTGCAGTCCATCGATCAGGTGGTTAAGATGAATACGTACTGATTCTACACTAAGTATAGCTGCATTGCAGCATTATTACTCAAACATATATAAGTATAGCTCCTAGTGCTTAATACATACTCATTCACACTCGCAAATCTAAGTAGCTATGGGACAAAAAGCCCATCCAAGCTCATGTTAGTCCGACGCCTTTAAAGTTGTCTGTTACCGGTACCGGCGCCAGCAGCGGTTCCGGCGCCAGCAGTGGTTCACCGCCAAAAACTACCCCGTCCTCCCCCATTACTTCGCCTTCACCTGCCGTCGCGCCAACTGCCGTGGTTTGGGCTGAGGTCTACAACGAGACAACCAAGAGAGTAGAGAAGCTTGCGGTTCCAACAAGGCCGATTGATCGTGGAGAAGCCGCTGATTTTAGCCCTGTGAAGAAGAAGAAGAAGATGAATAGCCCTTAGTAACGCGTCTGGGAAAGAGCAGTATGTATTTGATGGCCGCCATTAATTACTAGTTTCGCTATGTTATGCTAATTAATTGTAAATAAGGCCGCCCTTGCTTCCTTATAGTCAGCTAACTAGTTTGGTTTATTAATTGGTTTGTTATAAATGAATTGTATAAGTTAATTTGATATGAGGAGATTAAACTATATATTTTAATAGCCCCTGCCTCTAAATACATATTGTTTTTTTCATGTCTCGACGTCTACATTCGTATTCCGGGTATTTTAATTCCAATGTCATCCTCCCCATCTAGTTCAACCCTTCTTCTTTGAAGCTACTACTTATGGTTCTTATAACGAATATTGCAGCTCACCACCATCCTCAAGAGGTTAGACCCTGATCAGCATGTGCATGAACCGCACGGAGAAGGAGGCCCTGTTCTTGATCGTGGAGACCATGTCCTCTGACAGGCAATGACGGCTCTTGGAGCCAAAGCCATGCAGGATTGGCTATGCATGGCCCGGCCTTGAGAGCAAGCCAGGGCCAGACAACCAACCTCCTTCACGTTTCAAGGCTTGATTTCGGCATCTCTCCCAATCCAACCTGTAAGAGAAATGCCAAGTTCTCTCCTGTGGTCTTCACCCTCCCCTGCCTACAATGCCCGCGATCGAAACCAGTGCAAAAACACTCCCGTCGACGCAAAGGTCCAATTTTTAGATGAATGACTATAAAAACCGAATTTCTAATATAATCCTATAAATTAACTCATATACACACACTCTACGTACGCGTAAAAATAATCTACCTATACTCAACGGCACAATGCAAATAAATAAGACTATGAAAGTGATAGTATTGCAGTATACAAATTCTAACATTCCAGCATCAAATTATTGCTCACTTCTCCAGAACAAAAGAATCAACTATTCAAATAACTACCCCCATAAAATGGGAACCATTAAAAAATGCCCACAAAAACTAATATTTAAAAAAATATTTGAGTAAATTATAGGTTTTTATCGAATGAGAATTGTTTAGATTGGGTACTTTTAATGTCAAAATGCGCACTTAATAAGATTGTAAACACTCAAGTACATTCCCATCCCATCACTCTTAAAATCGGATGTTAAAATCAAATACACAGAGATGGAGCCCTCCACGAAGACGACAAAAAAATCACCCATAAAATAAAGTGTTTAACATTAAAAATATGTTTTGTTTTTTAAAAACTGGGGTTGCAATTAATTAAAGTCCGTAACTAAATTATATACAATCAGGAACTGGACAGGCTGAGTAGCTAGCTGGTTTTTAGTAAGAGTAGTAGGAGTGGCTTTATGCGTAGCAGCAAGGTTGACGCCGACGTTCGTTACGAATAAAAATATAAAATCATAAATGTTAAACAGGTATTATTTACTCTAATTAGCTCAGTTTTGAAAAAAACAGAGAGAAGAGAGTGTTAGGAACGACGGTTTTACGTTACACCCCCGAATAATATATACGACGGAGCTGGACGAGGAGAGGAATGCGGCCGCCTCGGCCGCCGATGAGGCCGTGTCCATGATCTTGCGCTTGCAGCGGGAGAAGGCCGAGGTGCAGATGGAGTCCAGGCAGTACCAGCGCTTCGCGGAGGAGAAGATGGCTCATGACCAGCAGGAGTTGCAGCAGCTCGAGGAGGCTCTGTACAAGAGGGAACAGCTCATACGGGCTCTCAGTTTCGAGATCCAAGCGTACAAGCACCAGTTGATGAGTTTTGGTTGTTATGAGGAGTAGGGAAGAACTACTGGCAATAATATTAATGCGGTTGAAAATAGTGAGTGTGAGTTTGAGTACGAGTTCTGCAATTTCTATGACGACTACCCGCCTCCTCCTCCTCTAAAATGATCTTGAAAAATATGCATTAGGGGATACTCCCTTACTGGGGAGAATCTGCAGAATTTGGAATTTTGGATTGGCCAGTTGGAGAAGAACCCTGAAAGCACTCGTTGCGGTGATGGAGAATTCGTGAGAATGCGAACTTTTTGGAGAAGGCTACTACCTGCCAGCCTCCATTGGGGCCTGGTCATCATCACAGGAAGTTGTCGCAAGATAGCACCGGTTCTTCTTCTGTTGGAGTGGTTAAAGAAGTGAATGTTGGCAATGAGTTTGTGGCCAGGCTCGTGTGTTTGGGGGATTTAAGGAGGAGGATGCCACTCCAAGGTGTGGAGAAAGTTCCATTGCTAGGAAAGTAGATTCTGAGTTTGGTGATGATGAGAATGACCAAGTGTACACTATTGATTCTGTTCACAGAGCACCTTGTGCTGGTTGGGTGTATCTTAGTGTATTTGTTAGATACATAAGCTATATGTGCTTTTTGGAAAGTATGCCTTCCTTGTTATAGGTTATGCTTCACTCACAGCATAAATTTTAGCCTTTTCTTATAATTTTCTTATTGGTTTTGTATAAAAAAACGCACAAATGTGTTACTTCTTGGGGGCCACATTGGAGACCTGGGTATGTCTGTTGTTCAGACTATGAAAACAGGATAGCTGTTGGTTTCCTGTAAGTAGCAACTGTTATTCATTCCCACTTGCACAGCTCAAGTGCGCATCCTAGTTGGGACTTGCTTACATTTGTTCTGTAAGATCAAACGTTACCTTGTGTTCAGTTGAAATTTTATATTTGAAATAGTGAATTACCATTTAATCCCCATGTATTCTAATGTTCCATAAGCTAATGAATTTTGCTAGACATTTTTTGTCTTTTCGGTTTACATTGATCATGTATGTCACTTTCCTGTAGTATATATGAACATTTTCAGTTCAAGCCCGTCAGATCTCTACTTGATAGTCTTTTGACCATAATAAGTTTTTTGACCATAATAATTTTTTTCATGCAACCATTCTTTTTTCAAGCTCATGCTATGAATACGAAGGTTATAGGATGACGATAGTATTAACATGGAAGTTTCATCTCACTTTTCCTCAGAGGAATGCATTTTTAAGCCCAATGTGATGGTGTCCCTCACTTTGAATTGTGATAATTATGAGCTCTATCCCCAGTAAGATAAGGTGTAGGTGATAGCATAATAAAAATTTTGTTTGCATAAGTTCATTTTATACAAGTTGGTTTGTATCTAAAAGACGGACTAAAGCTTAAATCTTATATTGTTAACCAAATCATGTTATTTACAAGTTGTCACAATAATAGCACCTTCTGACTTCCATCAACATTTGAAATGTGTCTATAGATCGCTTTAACTTGCAACTTCATTGACAGGAATGACAACGTCGAGCAGTCCCTTGAAACCTACCGGGAAGCATTTGACATAGTATTTCTTGTAAGTTCACTGCCCACATACTTGTTGAATGCCTATGTTCCTACCATCTGATGTCAATGCTTTTGGTCTACAGAATGACGCTTCTATGTGGGGTGGTGTTGACCTTGTGTCTGAGCTCTTACCATGATAACACCATCGAGTGAATTGATCATTTTTTTAAAAAAATTCTGACGAGGAATGGAATGAGGCCTTGGTACTGTTCTCATTTATCGTGGTGCTCTTTGTGACGAGCATTAGATGTAATTATTTTCAGGCGAATGCAACTGTTGTAGCTTTCCATTGCTTGATATTTGTTGAAGGCACACTATGGCTAAATTTCTTATCACTCCGACAAGTTTTTTTATCTATTATCCTCGTGTAGATTATACTGTGTAAATATAAATTTGCGGTGAGCCAGCGGAGATGAATAGGTAAACTGATTGGGAGAAAGCAAGACGAGAAGAGTGATCCAGAAATGAGGCTTGCAAGATCTCCCATCTTTTCTCGATTAGAAATTTGCAGGATCTCGTTCGTTTTCGAACCAGCACATGGAAATATATCTTCCACTTCTTTCATCGCTTCCTTATTTTAGTCATTCTCCATTGTTTATCTAGGTCCTTCTCCATTGTCATGAGATGCGGTACAAGTGAATACCAGATATTCACTCAATTGTTTGCAAGAAAAACAGGGTTGGTTTCATAAAAAAGAAAGACAATTCAAAGGAATTTGGAAAACTGGCCGCAGCAGGCAAGGCAAATAAATAGTCCTAGGTTTCTTTTGTGTCGTTTGTTTCACTTGCTTCTTTCTTCCTTTCTTTAGTGGAGTCAACAGAACTGCTTCTTTCTCCTGATTTCTTTTGAGCTCTAATTAATGCCCGTCGAGCACGCGGACGCATTTCACGGACACTCCTAGGAGGCATCGCATAAGGCTCCAAAGGCCTATCTCCAAATGGATGCTCCTTACCTGTAAATATCCTCAGTTTCCTATCGCGATCCTGTGCCAAAGAACAAGAGCAGCTGAAGATCGGAACTTATCATAAGGAAAGAAGCAAGATTTCTGCACGAATTAGATAAACAATACCAACAAGAAAACAAATCCCAGCACACTCACATCACGTAATTTGTTTCGAGGAAGCATTCGGAGGACAGCTTTACGGATTGCTTCTGTGGGATCTTTGGCTAACTGCTCCTTTAAACTCCGTTCCTTAAGATGCCCAACATAACTGCATCAAATAATATAAACTTAACTTATTCTCAATATTTCAGAACACAAAAACTATAAGCTACCGTAAATTATGAGTCAAACTTGCCCGGTATGCCAACGGTAGAATTTATCCGTTAGTTTCCTGCCGGTGACATGAATATCTTTTGCATTAAGTACGAGACACATGTCTCCATCTTCTCGATATGGAGTATATGTTGGCTTGTCCTTTCCTTGGAGTACAGTAGATATCTGAGATGCTAATCTTCCCAAAATCTAGGAGAAGATTAAATTATCAATTGAAAACAATGAAACATTAAACCACAACAGAGTACATATGCATACAAACCTGGTCTTTTGCATCAAAAACTCTCCATCTTAAACCTTCCAAGTTAATTCGTTTAAGGCCAGCCAATGCCTTCTGCAAGACACGTACAAAACAATCACATTGGAAACCGAGGGACAAAGAACACTAGATCAAGCACATAAAAATTATTTATCGAAACATTCTGCTTCATCTCGTCTTTAAAGACGTATTTATTCCTGACCATATGAATCACATGTTGCGTATGTGAGCTTTTAACCTTTTTCAACCAACAATATGAACCTCAACCCAATTCCTATTTGATTACCTGGTGATGGAACTATCCTATTTGATTACCTGGTGATGGAACTATGACATCCAATTCTCCTTTATAACATAACCATCATTATCATATATGTCTAATCTCAACTACGTAGTACTGGTCAGAGTTCGATCAATAAGTTAAAAAAAGAAAAGAAAAAACAAACTGCAAAAAGGAGGTGGTCATGATACCAATCACTGCCCCAGGATGCCTAAATAAACAGAAGTACCTTCATGTTGCCATTAAAGGAGATATGAGCCGCCATGTTTGCTTCTCAATCTACAAGTGGAATATACCTTCCACAACCTACAAAAGCACTTCCGTTATTAGGATCATATTAAAAACGTCTCACCTCGGAATCAAATAGAGACAACAGCATGGGCATTAGCTTGGTTGCAAGTGAAAATTGTAGAAAATATCAGCTCTTGAGCCAAAAAGAAAATTCAAGTGTATGAATTAATTGACGAAAAAAAATATGAACAATTATGACTCATTGAAGGGGTGATAATAATACATTAAAATTGGACAATTATGGGTGGCTAATTGAGGTAACAAACAGAACTTTTTCATTGATCAGACCACCCTTTTTTCAGTACAACACCATGCGCAACTGCAAGCCTACCAATGATTTCTCCACATTTCATTAAAACAAGTCAACCCAAAGTTGGTAAATTTTTTTTTTTTAAAAAAAGGAATGTTCAAAAGTTGCAGGCGAACTTCATCCCGAGACGGACAAGAGGATAAGTAGGGCATGTATTCTAGGTGTCAAATGTGTACTGTTCTTGCACAAAGTTTGTCATGCCCAAAGGGGTTTCTTGCAAGTAGGTGGCTGCCGTTTACAATTGATTAGAAAACGCAATTATTATAAAACCGAAAGGTTCCAAATTAAAAAAAATTAAAATGAATAACTGGAGTGAAATTGTACAATTTAATCTCATGCCCATGGGAGAGCAAATTTTTACTTATATTATATGAATGGAAAATGAATGCCCGGAATGTTGTCAACGGAAAAGCATGCAATAAATAACGAGATAGCAAAACGAAAAAAATAAAAAAAGGAATAGGAGAAGCTCACTCTTCCTCCTTAGGTTGGGATGGAAATCAACTGGTTGGTGGAGCTCCTCATCAGGCCATGGAACTAGGACCAGGCGACGACGAAGAAGACGCAGACAATAATGGAGGGGAGAGAAAGAGAGAGAGAGTAACGGAATGATGATGATTGATCGGCGCCCATCGGCACTGCCGGCGCGGGGTGCGGGAATTGCCGGCGATGCGATGTATGATACGGTGGACAAAGCTGGCTATAGGGTTGCTGAGCGAGCAAGCGAGCAAGCGAGAAAGCGAGCGGAGCTCAGCTTACGTTCGAACTCGACTCGAATAACTCAAAGCTCGTTCGTATTCGACTCGAGATCAAACGAGTTTTGAATACATATGCTCGAAATCGATTCGAATATTTTTAAGCTGTTTGAGCTCGACTCGAGCTCGAATACGCTTAAACTGTTTAATTTTAATGAGCTCGATACCAGCTCGTTTGGGAGCTCGATACCAGCTCGTTTGGGAGCTCGATACCAGCTCGTTTAGGAGCTCGAAACTAGCTCGTTTAGGAGCTCGATACCGGCTCGTTTGGGAGCTCGAAACCAGTTCGTTTAGGAGCTCGAAACCAGTTCGTTTGGGAGCTCAAAACCAACTCGATCATAAGGTCGAAAGTAACTCGTTTAGGAAAAAAAATTCAGTTGTAGAGATTGAAATTCACAAAAATAGCCTATATAAACTATCTTAATGATAAAAGTTTTTTTAAGTTTCAACCATGTTTCATTTTTTTTACAAAATACCTAAGACACCATTCAATAATATATGTTTCCAAAAAGATAAAATGCTTAGAATTATAAACCAAAAATTGAAAAAAAACTATCAAAAGTTTATATTTTATAGCCTTCATCCATATTTAGACAGCTTTTATCCAACCTTCATCCTGAAAATTTTTTTTAATAAATATCATTTATTGTGAGATATTAAATTAAATAAAAATAAACAAATTTTGTAAAAATAGTAAATGTATTCTAGTATCATCCCCAATGAATAAAATTTGTAATAACTACCAAAGGCATAACAAGTTAACAACTATCAAAAGTAGATATTAAAATTATAGACATACCTTTTGTTTGAATTTGTGATGCAAAACCAATCAATAGAATTTGATATTAACGAACACTATTTCACTTTTGGATCTGAAAAATTAAATATAAAAATTACGATATAGTCACACTTCAACTTACTTCATAAATAGTATTATAACATCAAAATATAGAAATAATTTAAAAATACAATCATGACAATACAAATAAGGAAATGCAATATTCACTATTAAATAGCAAGCGCTTAGGAGTAAAATATACAATATAATTCATTACATGAGTCCTCGTCATCCTCATCTTCACTCTCTTCACAATATCTTGGGCGTAGCCAATCTTGAGCACAAATTAAAGCTTCAATTGTGTTTGGTTTCAAATTGCTACGATAATCACTGATAATTCTCCCACCTGTACTAAAAGCACATTCTGACGCTACTGAAGAAAGTGGAATTGCTAAAATATCCTTTGCCATAGCCCCTAAGGTTTTATATTTCAATGAAGCAGTTTTCCAATAATCCAAAACATCAAAATGAGCTCCATGATTAACTTTAATTCTTTGTTCTTCAAGATATGCATCTAAGTCTGATTTATTCACATGGAACTGCTCACGAGAATCCATAAATCTCTCAAATTCTTCCTCATCAGTGAGCATTTTATCACCACTTTCATTTTCAGGAAAGTAATCATGAGGCAAACTATTTCTCAATTTGTTCTCATAGAATTTGTATACCGCTTTTAAAGCATCCTCAACCCTTTTCATTTCAGCTTGAAAAATTGACTCAGAATGGTAAATTTTGCGGAAAACAAATTCAACCTTTCCCAATTTATATCTTGGATCTAGCACACATGCAATGGCTAGAACTAAACTATTTTCTGCCCAATACTTGTCATATTTGTCTTTCATTCTATCAACCATTTGATAAAGATGTCCTTGCCCATGAACATGAAGGTAATCTAACTTCTCTTTCACTTTTTGAAGTACGACAAAGAATAGATTTGCTGTTGGATACTTACTCATAGAGAAAACATTAGTTGCTTGATAAAATACTTCAAGTAAGTCTTCGATCTCATCATACTTATTCCAATCCATATCAGTTGGGCACCATTTAAAATTTTCATCTATACCTTTTAGATGATTAAAAGCAAGTTTTACCTCTTTTGCAGATCTTAACATTAAGTAAGTAGAATTCCAACGAGTTTGCACATCCAAATTCAGCCCTCTTTTACTTGATATGCCAACATGTGCTAAAGAAGTATCAAAATCTTTCATTCTAGATGTAGATCCCTTGATATATTTAATTGACTCACGAACATTTTCAATAACTCCTTTCACGTGTACCAAGCCAGCTTGAACAATTAAATTAAGAATATGAGCTGAACACCTAACATGGAAAACATTGCATCTAATGGTAAACTTTGCATTAGAAGGAAAACTATCTTTAAGAAGTGTTACCATGCTATCATTGGCAGATGCATTGTCCAATGTTAAGGTGAAAAATTTATCTTCAAGCCCCCAATCCATCATCAACTCACTTACCAAATTTGCCATTGCATAACCAGTATGAGGAGGGAAATGACAAAAATTAAGAATCTTCTTGTGTAGCTTCCAATCTGCATCCACATAATGCACTGTGAAACTCAAATATGACTTGGTTTGCCCAGATGTCCAAGTATCACATGTAAAACAAACACTCTCTATTTCTCTCAACATGTTCATCAAAACCTTTTTTCTTCTTGATACAATTTGATGCAATCATTCCTTATAGTGTGTCGAGAGATTTTCTGATGTCTTGGGTAAAGAGCCATACACAACATGTTGAATAACTTGCTCTCAACTGATCGAAAAGGTCTTTCATCCACAATGATCAAGATGGATAAAATTTTTCTCACCCTTTCCTTATCATACTTATAAGTAGTCACACTTGCAAATTCTAAATCCTCATCTTGACTAGGCAATACTGGAACAATTGCAAGTTCTTGTTGACCTTTTGATTTCTTATTTTTTGGGCATGTTATCAAATGCCGATTCAATTGTGTAGTACAACCACTCATAGACTTCAAGTACTTCTTCTGACAATGCTTACATTGATTATACTCCTTTTTGTCAATAATAACACTCGAAAATTCCTTCCACGCTTTCGATGTTCTTTTTCTCTTTTCTTTATTTTTTTGTTGATTTTCTTCTTCTAGAGTTGATTCTTTATTCTTCTGATCTACTTCGGGCACTTGTGACATATTTTCTGTGGGTGTGGCCATTAATAATCTGCATAATAAAAATATTTATTTATGTTATATAGGTCATACGAGGTATCATGACCACCATGTATTCTATATTTAATTGTCAATGCATTTGCTAACTAATATATTCAAATGTCCCACAGAACTAACTTTCTAATATTAACATTAGAAAAATATCTTTATAAAAAAATATTTTATAAAAAACAGTAGAAAATATTAAATTAACACTCAATAATAAATTTACCGATCAACTCACAACCCTTTAGCAAAAAAAATGATAAAAAGACCTATTAATATTTATTTTATTTTATTTATTACCTAAGTCTAATTTTTAACCCATATCTAAAAATAATAATAAAAATATTTCATCTTATGGGTAATAAAAATACAATGATAGAAAATTAAATAAATAATAGTATATTTTTAATTATCATATAATTTATTTTAATAAATTCATTTATTTCATAAATTAATTAGTATCAATTTACCCAAGAGCCCTAGTATTAAAAAAATTTAAGCAATAGTTTTTATAAGGGAATGAAGCTAAAATTTAATGGTAAATGATGATTTTAATTATTTTAAATAGCTAAGTGATATTTACTTTATTATTATTATTATTATATACAGTAAAATAAAAATATGTGGGGGATCATCACCATACCTGAGGAACAAGGTAGCTGGGAGGAAGAATGGACTTCGGGAATGCCGGGAAAGCCGGGACGCGGTCCTGGGCAGAGGAGGACGCTAGTTGGCCACACCGGCTGCGGCAATGGTGGCGGCCAGAAGAAAAGCGGATTACACTTCAGGAACTCTGGGAAATACAACCTGCAAACCAGGTGGAGGACTTTGATGGATCAGGGAAGGTGGTCGGAGATGAAAGGTTCGGTCGGCGACAGCGGTGGCGGCAGTGGCAGCAGCGGCTGTGGCGGCAGCGGCAAGAAGTAAAGGAGGCTGGTTGGAAGATTTGCACTCTGGGAAGGCCGGGCAAGTCAGGCTGCTGTCTGAGCGGAGGAGGACGGGATGGCTAGGGAAGTTGGTCGAAGATAATGACTATGGTCGGCCACAAAGGCGGCGGCAGCAGCAGTGGCGGCGACCAGAAGAAGAGAAAGGCCGGGAGGAAGATTGCACTTCTGGAAAGCCGGAAGCTTAGGCTGTGGTCCGGGCGGAGGGTTGCGATAGAAACGGCCAGAAGAAAAAGGAGGCTGGTTGGAAGATTTGCACTTTGGGAAGGCCGGGCAAGTCAGACTGCTGTCCGGGCAGAGGAGGACGGGATGGGTGGGGAAGTTGGTCGAAGATAATGACTATGGTCGGCCACAAAGGCGGCAGCAGCAGCAGTGGCGGCTGCAACGGCAGTGGCAGCGACCAGAAGAAGAGAAAGGCCGGGAGGAAGATTGCACTTCTGGAACGCCGGGAAACTTAGGCTGCTGTCCGGGCGGAGGGTTGCGATAGATCGGAGATGGCGATCGGTGACGAAGGATCCGGTCGGCCACAGCGGTGGCGGCGGCCAGAACAAGAACGCGGCCGGTTGGAAGATTTGCACTTTGGGAAGGGTGGGGAAGTCAGGCCGCTATCCGGGCGGAGGAGGACGGGATGGGTCCGGGAATGTGGCCGAAGACGATGGCTACGGTCGGTTGGCCACAGCGGCGGTGGCGGCGGCCAGAAGAAGAAGGCGGCTAGGAGGAAGAAGGCGGCATGGCATGGGTATATGAAGAGGCCGGGAGAGACGAAGAGACGCTTTTGAATGTAAGGGTAGTTTTGTAAATAAAATTTGACTCGCTCCCGACTCGAGTTAATACTAATAAAATAAATCCAAAAAATACTAAATAAAATATTAAAAAATATAATAAAATTATATACAATTAAAATAAATCAATCCAATTTAAATTTCTTGATATTTTAAAAAAATATAATTTGTTGTCTTTGATTACTTTTTTGTGTATATTTGTTAGGTATTTATTTTTTGGGTATTATTTAGTGCTTTTCTTTTTTATATATAAGTATTTTTCATATCATGTTTTCAGCAAAGATGAATGGAATTTTTAATATAAGTGTATATCCTCTATTAATATTTTTTTTCATAAAATTATGTGATATTTTTTTATAGATAATTATTAACTAGATAATCCGATAATGCATGGAAGCACTTTTTGGAAACTGTGAAGGAAAGAGACAATTAGAAATTGGAGGTTGGGAAGAATCTGAAGAAGTGTATTTTAATGCAAAATTATATCCCCCTATTATATTTTTAACTATATTTTGAGTATGTAAGTGATATTATGTATATTATTATATTATATTATCGAGTCGAGGTTACGAGTCGAGTTCGAGTTATAACCGAGTCGAGTCGAGTCGAACGCGGCCTTGCTCAAACTCGGCTCGTAAGATTCGAGTTCGAGTCGAGTTCGAGTCGAGCATTTTAATATCGAGTTTCGAGTCGAGTCGAGTCGAGCCGAACGTCAAATGCTCACGAGCTGGCTCGCTTAATTAGCACCCCTAGCTGGCTCTTTAAATGGGCCCTAGCCAAACATTTCCATGGGCCACTGCCAGGGGTTTCCTTAAAAACACGATGTCAGCTACTGACCGTGGCATTTTAGGAGACTTGCATTTACTCCCATGTTTGGAACTTTGGAGCCTTCATTTTCTTCCCTATCCCCTCGTAGAAATCTTCTTGGCCCAAAATGGATTTTAAAATCTAACTCCATGTAATGGCCTTAAGGCCTGCACCCAACAATGCAATCAAACAGTCACAATTCAAGACGGCTACTTCTCTTTTCCTTCCCCCTCTGCTCTTATTATGTTCTTCTCTTTCTTTCTTTCAACAGACTTGGATTCCTCCTTCACACCCATCTCAAAAAGTAAAATCACGGGAGCAAAGCCCCAGCATACCTCAACTCCTACATCTACCTCTCAACATTTTTCTTCCGGGTATTTTAATTCCAATGCCATCCTCCCCATCTAGTTCACCCCTTCTTCTTTTGAAGCTACTACTTATAGTTCTTATAACCAATATTGAATCTGACCGCCATCTCCAAGAGGTTGAGACCCTGATCAGCATGTGCATGAACCCCATGGAGAAGGAGGCCCTCTTCTTGATCGTGGAGACCATGTCCTCTGACAGGCAATGGCGGTTCTTGGAGCCAAAGCCATGCAGGATTGGCTATGCATGGTCCGGCCTTGAGAGCAACCAGGGCCAGACAACCTCCTTCACGTTTCAAGGCTTGTTTTCGGCGTCTCTCCCAATCCAACCTGTAAGAGAAATAACTGTTGAATAACAAAAAACTTTAAACTTTAACCAAAATTATATAGATGATAAAACCATCATCAATAAAACCTTCTTCATATCAAATCATCAAGAAAATAAATTTAATAACGGAAGCGTACCTGGATCCATAATAGTAAAGCAATTCTTTGATTTCTTCTGGTTTGATCTTCCAAATTCTACACCGGTTCTCCAAAGCCAGAGTTCCTGGATGATGGGATACCAGAAAAGAAAAACTACGGTGCGAATTTGGGGACCATAACCGTATTTATCCTTGTAACCGTATTTATCCTTATCTTTCATAATTCCAATTTAACCCATCATAAATTAGAGATTATGAAAACGGTATCTACACATATTTATCCATACTCATCTTAAATATATGGTATCTCCACATATTTATCTTAAATATTAATGGCCCATTAACCTTAACTTTAATAGATCAATTTAATTTAGGCCCAAACCTTATTAATAGCATATGATACAATTACATACTTGTATATATACGTCCAAAATCCAACAATCTCCCACTTGGACTATATATATAAAGATAATTGTATATTACCGTATGAGCTCCAAAATAACATATGCTATTATTCCAAAATAACAATCTCGTCCATTAATTAATGTTAATATAGGATCAAGGCGATTTTCGTTACATTTATCGTAACTAAACCCATCCATGGTCACATACATCAACATAATTAAATGACATAGATCAAGTATGGATGTGTAGCATGAAAATTACATGTAATTTGATCTGAACATGCCTATTTTCAACTGGTCCAACCTTATGAGATCACCAAAATAGAGTGAAACATAAACCAAATACCTTAACAAAACAAACTCCCACTAAAGTAACATATCATCAAATGATACAACACCCAGATGAGCAACATGCTCATGAAAGACCTTGGGCGGTAAACTTTTAGTAAGTGGATCCATAATTATAGAGTTTGTCCCAATATGCTCTATAGAGACTTTACCGAAACTTTATCACTCTAAACTCTTTCTTTCACAACAAGGAACTTGATCTCTATATGTTTTAATTTAGATGAGCTCTTGTTGTTATTTGAATATGATACTGCAAATTGATTGTCACAAAATAACTTAAGTGGTCTTTCAATATTATCAATAATGCGCAGCCCTGTGACAAAATTCCGCAACCATATTCCATAATTGGATGCCTCATAACAAACCATGAATTCAGCTGCCATGGTGGAAAAAGCTATGAGTGTCTGCTTAGCACTCTTCCAAGAAATAGCTCCTCCAACAAGCAAATAGACATAGCTTGACATCCACCAAAATCAGAATCAGAATACTTAATGATCTCAAGTTGATCTGACTTCCGATAGGTAAGCATGTAATGTTTTGTTCTCTGAAGATACCTCATGACTCTTTTGGCTGCTATCCAGTGATCCAATCACGGATTACTTAAATATCTGCCCAACATTCCAATAATATACGCAATATCTGAACGCGTACATAATTGAGCATACATAAGACTTCCTATTGCTGAAGCATAGGGAATCTTTTGCATTTCATTTCCTTATATGTCATTTTAAGACACTGATTGAGACTGAATTTGTCTCCTTTAAAAACAGGGGTATCTCCTGGTTTATAATCTTGCATGCCAAATCTTTTAAGCACTTTTTCTATATAGGTCTTTTGTGATAATCCAAGTATACATCGAGAACGATCCTGATGTAGTTGAATTCCTAATACAAAAGACGCATTTTCAAGATCTTTCATTTCAAATTTCTTTGATAAAAATCTTTTGGTTTCGTACAAGAAACTTATTTCAATACTGGCAAGCAATATATCATCAATATATAAAACCAGAAAAAATATACTTACTCCCACTAAACTTATGGTATATACAATCATCAATAACATTCATCTCAAAACCAAATAAGAGAATCACTTGATGAAATTTGTGATACCATTGACGAGAAGCCTGCTTAAGTCCATAGATGGATTTCTTTAATTTGCAAACCATATTCTTTGAATCTCCAGATACAAAGTTTTCCGGTTGCACCATATAAATTGTTTCATCAATGTCACCATTTAGAAACGCAATCTTTACATCCATCTGATGTAACTCAAGATCAAAATGTGCCACTAATGCCATAATTATTCTGAATGAGTCTTTCGATGAAACTGGAGAGAAAGTCTCATTATAATGCATGCCTTCCTTTTGAGTAAAGCCCTTTGCAACAAGACGAGCCTTATATCTTTTTACATCACCTTTCGAATCCCTCTTGGTTTTAAATATCCATTTACAACCAATAGGTTTCGTACCTTCAGGCAATGGAACAAGATCCCAAACGTCATTAGCTTTAATGGACTTCATCTCTTCATTCATGGCATCAATCCACTTTTGAGAATTAGAACTCTTCATGGCTTGATGAAAGTTGATTGGATCATCTTCCACCATTCCAATATTATCCTCATGTTCTTGGAATTTCTCCTTTCTCTTGTGGATCTCCTTAATGGCATTTGCTCTTGAGGTTGTTGAGTTTGCTCTTCAGGTATAACTTGATTAGGGAGATTCTCGACATTGTCTTGTAATTCTGGTATTGTTTCTTGAACAATATCAGGAATATAATCCTGATCCTGATTATTGTCAAGAACAATCATGGGAAGAGAAACAGATTCTTCTTTAAAGACAAAGTCTCTAACTTCATTTCTCCCTTCAAACTCAATATCCTTATAGAACTGGGCATTTCCCGTCTCAAAGAATGACCTTATTGTGGGATCATAAAACTTATACCCTCTAGACCGTTCAGAATACCCAACAAAATAACTGCTAACTGTTCTTAAGTCCAGTTTCCTTTCATTTGGCCTATAAGGCCTTGCCTAAGCTGGACAACCCCAAATGCGTAAATGCTTAATACTGGGTGTTTTTCCAGTCCATAATTCATAAGGGGTCTTAACTGTTGCCTTTGTTGGTACTCTATTTAGAAGATATGCTGCTGTCTTTAGTGCCTCACCCCAGAGTGAATCAGGTAAAGTAGTATGAGCAATCATACTTCTCACCATGTCTTTTAATGTTCGGTTTCGTCTCTCAGCAACACCATTCATGCTAGGAGTACCTGGCATTGTGTATTGTGGGACGATTCCACATTCTTCTAGGAATTTGGCAAATAGTCCTGGACGTTGTACACCTGATCCATCATATCTACCATAGTATTCACCACCACGGTCAGATCTGACGGCCTTAATAGTTTTGTCAAGTTGGTTCTCAACTTCAGCCTTATATGCCTTAAACAAGTCCAATGCTTGAGACTTCTCATGAATGAGATATAGGTAACCATAATGAGAATGATCGTCTATGAACATAATAAAATATTGTTGACCATTCCAAGAAGCCGTAGAAAATGGTCCACAAATATCCGTATATATTAGTTCTAAGACGCTTGAAGATATATTGGCACCTAGTCTCCTTATATTTGTTTGTTTTCCCTTAATGCACTCAATACAGACTTGAAAATCTGATAAATTAAGAGAATCAAGAATTCCATCTGACATAAGTCGTTCAATTCTTTGTTTAGAAATGTATCCTAAACGCTTGTGCCAGAGTAAAGCAGAATTCTCATTGGTTAATTTTCTTTTCGTACCACATAAACCCACATGCAAAGTTTCATTAAAAGATGTAATGGTATTAAGTAAATATAGATTATCATAAAAAGACAAGGAACCCGTACCCACAATATTTGAATTTAGAAAAAGACTAAACTTATTATTTCTAAATGAACAAGAATAACCAAATTTGTCCAATATAGAAATAGAAACCAAATTCCGTCTAAAAGACGGTACTATATATGTCTCTTTCAAATCCAAATAATATCTTGTCTTCAATAATAATCTAAAAATCCTATTGCCTCAACTATAACTGAGTTGCCATTACCCACATAGATGAATCTTTTAGCATCATTTGGCTTTCGGCAACTCAGGCAACCCTGCATTGACACACTTATGTGAGTAGTATCATCCGAATCTAGCCATCAAGTGTGTATTGGTACTGAAACTAAATTAACCTCAGAACAAACAAAATTACGAAATGGACCTTTATTTACACACCAAGTGTGATACTTAGTGCATTCCTTCTTTATATGTCCAGGTGTACCACAAAAGAAACAGCAAGAAGCCTGATTTTTTATTTTTTATTTTGTCATGATAGGTACTAGCCAAGTGAGTACTTTCGGCCTGTTCTTGCTTCAACCTTTCTTCTTCTTGCACACAATAAGAAATGAGCTCATTAAGAGTCCATTTGTCCCTTTGACAGTTGTAACTGACATTGAATTGACTGAATTGTGCCGGAAGAGAAATTAAAACTAAATGCACGAGCAAATCTTCAGATAGCTCTAACCTTAGTGCTTTTAGTTTTGAAGCAATATTTGACATCTCTAAGATGTACTCTTTTATGTTTGTTCCGCCTTTAAACTTTATTGAAATCAAGTTCGACAAAAGCGTACTTGTTTCAGCCTTATTGTTTTTTACAAAACGCTTTTCAATTTGTTTAAGAAACTCACTGGCTGTAGTAACATTTTCAGACATATCCCCCTGAAGGTTTCTGGAATCCTATGCTTCATGATCATAAGACTCATGCAATTTGAACATTCCTACTTGTCAATGTCCCATTTTTCCTCAATGGAATTTTTTCCATAAGAGAAGAAGGTTGTTCAGTCCTTAATGCAAGGTCAAGATCCATGCAGCCGAGAACGATTATCACATTCTCTTTCCAATCCTTAAAATTATCTTTAAGCATAAGAACTGAATTGATGTTGGCAGAAATCATATAAGCAGATTGATTAACTGAATCTATAGAACAAAACAACATGCCCATAATAAGATTAATAATTCAAATAATAGTTAATCCCATCGACAGATACCTAGCACAACATTAATATTTAGTCTTTGGACAGAAATATTAATTTGTAAGTGGTACTCTCAGTACAATAATCAAATATGGACAATAAATCCTGTCAAATAATAAACCTTCCTTTGGGCCGATTTATTATCCACATGGAAACTTGATAATTATCCCATATTTATTACCGCAAATGAATATATAATTCTGTCAAATATTAACCTTCCTTTGGGCCGATTAATATTCACATGAATCATATACCCATAACCGTCTTAATATTTTAAAATAAATTAATTTCTACAAAAGAGGCTACTTTGGCAGCATAATGTAGTCCTTAATAAATTTTAAAATATTAATCATAACTGAACCATAATTTGAATTTAATAATCCCAAATAACATAAAACTGAAAAAGGCTATAAAAATATCTTTATTTAGAAATTTCTGAAATTATAACCTTTTATAACTTTATTGTCTTTATTTGATATTTTACCCAAAAGAGGACCTAGATTTGGGAAAAATATCCCATAAACTCATATTGACAGTACAAAATTTGGGCAAAGTAAAATACATAATTACCACATATTATCCTTGTAACCGTATTTGGGGATTTGGGGACCATAACCGTATTTATCCTTGTAACCGTATTTATCCTTATCTTTCATAATTCCAATTTAACCCATCATAAATTAGAGATTACGAAAACAGTATCTACACATATTTATCCATACTCATCTTAAATATATGGTATCTCCACATATTTATCTTAAATATTAATGGCCCATTAACTTTAACTTTAATATATCAATTTAATTTATGCCCAAACCTTATTAATAGCATATGATACAATTACATACTTTGTATATAATCCTCCCGTGGTCCTCACCCTCCCTGCCTACAATGCCCGCGATGGAAACCAGTGCCAAAACACTCCCGTCGACGCAAAAGTCCAATTTTTTTCTATCAAACCCGCTAACAATCTCACCTTTTAGAAAATGGGGATGAGATGCACAGATCTGAATTGTAGAGATCAAGAGAGGAGTTTACCTAGCTTGGAGTAAGAGACCGGAGAAGAGGCGCCGGCGGCGTTCTACGGTGGCTGTAAGTCGCCGGGGAGGAAAAAACATACGAAGGGAGAATCTGGGAACTTAGGAATAGACCGCTGGATTTAGATCAAAGTTGATTACGTATTTGCTTTTGAAATCATCATCACATCTAATTTCTATCCAACGCACTAGAGTTGAGTTCCTAACTTCAAAATTTTGTTGTTGTTAGGTTGAAAGTCGGGTCTCTGTGCGTGGGATCTACTCGTTGAAATGCTTCATAAAGTTTCTCGTAAATAACAGTTTTCAATCATTTGAGTCTGTCCCGTCGGCTCTGCCCGTGTCTTTTCCTTCTTCCTTGTCGCAAAGGTAATGCCTATTGAATTGGAGACGCTGCGAATGCCAATTGAATTGGAGCAAAGGTAAGTGCTTGGATGGATTATTGAATGAATAAGTAGTGATTGCTTTCACGTTGGAAATTACAATGCAATTGATAATTGAGTAACCTCCTAAAAGACTTGGAATAGAAAATAGTTAACAGCGATTCACAAGGAAAAGGATGTTTTTCCGTTGTGGGTCTCTCTTCTTGCAGCATGTATGGTCGGTCATGGCAATGTTGAGATGGGTGAACGTGTAGCCAAGCGAGTTGGTGAATTAGAGGCTCGCTGCGCTGGCCCTCATGCTATTTTGGCCAATATTTATGCAGCAGCTAAATATTTTGGCTAACAGATGGTAAGACATGACTAAGGTTAGAACGAGGATGAAAGAGATTGCAGTGAGGAAATTGCCCGCGTGCAGTTCAATTGATCTAAGTGGAACGGTGCATGAATTTCTTGTTGGAAATGCAACAAGTCCCAAAGCGATTCGTCCATTTTTAGCTGATGGACGCAGATTAGACTTGAATTTTTTCTAGAATCCTACCTTCTATGCAGATTGCAGTTGCAGGGAATATCTATACGTAGAATTTTACTTCCAGAAGTATCAATACATGGTTTTTTACTGGCGTCTTTACTTGGGAATAGTTGTAAATTTCGCCAAGTTGTGATACTGCTCATTTAGGATTCATGAATAAAGAATTGCAATCGTTATAGCATTGAGAGTTCATTCTACAAAGACTGCAGCTGGTAGTAACAAGACCTGCGTCAACAAGATCAAGAGAATTCAACTGTAGCTCGATCATTGCATCATCATGATAGATGATAACGCCTTACAGCCATTAACACACGCCTTGGGCATAGCCTGAATCAGCAAGGCTGAATTGCCAAACACCATTCAGTGCTTTCGTTGTATATGCCTAATTTCTATAAATAGATTTGAAAAAAATCTAATTAAGTTATTCTCGTACATGGATGAATTACTCGGTATTACAAATATCCTAAGCACAACTTACTCGTACGTTCATGAAAAATGTTTGCAAAAATTCTTCCCATCGTAGGATCAATTAAATTGATTCAAGTTCTTTAACCTTCCTTTCTGATCAGTGGCCACTCTCGTTTTTTTTGTTTGTTTGAATCACGATCAGAAAGAGAATCTAAAACCTCCATTGTTTACATTTGTAACCGATTCCCAAAAGCTTGGTTTTTTCCATAGAGACATCCGCTCTTCCGCCTTGCGAGCAAGCTCTTCAATGGTACCAGGGAAAGAAGTCTCAATGGCAGCTCTAAACTTATCATGTAAATTCATCCGGTCCTTTGTCCCCGAGACTAACTCACAAGCATTTGGCCTCTTCAAGAAGTCGAGAACATTCAACAAATTCCTCCTACACGTTTATTTGAAGAGTCATTGTTGAAAAGGAATCGAGAATAGCACATTTAAAATGAAAACATGGTAAAGTGCTTAGTTTACTCTTCATAAGTGACGATAAAATGAATAATCTTGTTTCAAATTTGACATAGAAAATAAAACTGAACTTTTCATTCACTCTAACTTCCTCAAGCCTTTTCTTCATAAAAAAGATCCAAGTCAACCCTCACTAAGAAATTAGATGAAAGATTGGATTCTCATGAGAACCAAATATTATCAAGGGCCATACTAAATTTTGTAAAGCTCTCTATCTTTCTAGGTTATCGCTCTCTAAAAACGAAGCCACTACATCATATGCTTTCTCCACTATAACCTCAGTTGTACTAAAAGGTCCACACAGCAACAAGTCATAACAAGTAATAAGTAAATGAGGTGCTTTAATTATCAATATTTTGCCACATGAATAGAAGAAAATCCATTTCATAAAGTCAGCAAAGCAATAGGAAAAGTTCGATAAAGAATCAAAAGTGTTACCTGCTGACATAGTTCTGAGTAATGGCAATGGAGTCTTCCAGGTTGATGACTAGATGCCACCACCCATTTGGCACAAACACTACCTCTCCAGCTTTACAAACACACTCTATCGGTCTCCTCTTCCATTTCTTTGTTGCCCCATAGAAATTCATGAACCACTCCATTATTGACACAGGGCAAGCCACCTCAGCACCGTCTGGGCTTGGATGAACCCCTGGAGGAATTACATCAGGTGGAAACAATATCCATTTTTTTGATCCTTTGATTACCGCATTCCAAGCTGAAGTTGAATTAGGGTCCACATGAAAGGAGGATCCGGAACCTGCAGGGCCAAAAATGATCCATTTGTAATCTGGCCTCTCCTTGCCCATCAATGAAAACATGTCTTCCTGAAAATAAATGGGGACCTCATAGTCAGACCCCAAAGATGGCACTTTCTCCGCAAATTTTGGATCAAATAGATACAGTGGGCGCTCTTCCTTCATCAAGTCAGCATAGTGAAAATAATCCGGGAGCTTCATCTCAACTGGACCAACAGAAAATGTGACATCTTTGCAGACTTTAATGAGGTTTTCTCTACTCCATTTAGTTAACGCAGGCCAGTTGTCCAAGCAACCCTCCAAAAGCACAGGCTTGTTTGGCTCTTCAAAATCTCTCACAAATTCTTCCACAGCGATTTTGTGTCTCCTCTGGATATTATCTCTCGCAAGCCACTCAGGCTTCATCTCCAAATTGGCACAAAGCCAGCTCTGGAAAAGGTAGTCCGAGTAGAAATCCCTAACCACTACACCACCATTCCTTGTGGCCGAGGGATTGAATTGAGGAGATGAGGCCAAAACAAAAGTGGATTTCCACGACCCCTTGAATAAAAAGCTCCCACCAAGGCGATCAAGGACTACACTCCGCCAGAGCGGCTCATGGTTGGAGAACACATAGAAGGCTTTACTGACAGTTGCAAGGCGACCGAGGTCTACAGAAGTGAGATGGGAGAGGATTTGGTCGATAAGTAGGCCATCTGGGAGGCAATGCAGAGTGCCCAGACCAGGGTTTCTGCAATTATAAGAGTAGGTGGTGCTAAGGAAGAGGTTTCCTAATGGCTGGACAGCACAACCGTAAGATTGGGCACACGACTTCAACCAAAAGCTCGGATCGTTTTCTTCCCTTTCTTCTCCATCTAAAACCTCCTCTTCTTCAAGCCTAGATTTTCGACGCTCACAAGCCTTATCTCGTCCCCTCTTTCTCTTCTTATTTCTGTTCAAATGCCTACGCTCTGGCAGATAAAATGCAGGAGGCATGATTCTAACGACACCCTAAGCCCTGATCCAAACTGAAAGTTGACTATCCTTCCTATGAAAGCTCCAATCAAATCTCCAAAAAGATAATTCCTCTTACCAACAAAAACAAAAACTTGCTATTTTGTTATGAAATTATAGCTTTGTGGTTAAGCGATATGTCTTTATTTTGATTACGTTTAATGCAGCGGTGATATTACGAAAGGTAGTCTGTGATGCTAACGTGAAAAGGCAGTGAATGTTGTTAAATTCAGGATAAAAGAGGTTACTGTTGCTCATCGTCCTAACGTGTGAGGAAAGAATCATGTGTCGTCTGGTTACTTGCTCAATTGCATTGTCAATACCACTTAAGCTGGTTTAATATAGCCGATTATCACTAAGTGTAAAACCTGCGATTCGAGTTAGGATTTTATATTTAAAACTGGTCGGTTCGACCATTATTTTCGAGTCGAGTATGTTTAAGAATACGTATACTAAGCCGATGTTGGTCGCGCGTATGAACTATGAGGGTCATGTATACTCACATATATGATAATAATGTCATAAATACAACAAAATAGAATGAGTTATTAAAATATACGAGAGTATGCCAGTTTATAATTTTTTATTTTTATATATAATTGATTATTGAATTAGTTTTAGGTCATTTATCGCGTTAGGACATGTTACGGGCATTTTGGATGAGTTGTTAGTTATATAATATATCATTACGATGTAATGGTGTTTGTTTTATTTTATCGGATTTTTTATCCAATTTTTTTGAATTTTTTATGACTTAGCCAAGCCTCCATGACGCGAGGAAGCTGCGCCTTGCGCCGCTCTTCTGGTATCGATCACGTTGCCGGCGACTGTCACTGCCACGATCGGGTAGTTGCCTCGACACCTGCGACCAACCCACAACCTTTCCCAACTAGAGCGGAGCCCATTGCCGCCCAGGCCAGCTGCATTTAGTCACCCACCACTGATCGCCCCTGTTTTAGTCATTATTCCGGCGAGCCACCACCTCTAACGACCACGTCGACGACGTAGATGCATCAGGCTCGTTGAGCCAATTCCACTAGTACCTAATATCCTGCTATCCGGCCAGTAGACGCCGTAGGAGATTTATGCCGAAAAATAGCTAGGAGTTGCCGAGAAACCACCGAGACCTGCCAGAAAACTGGATTTGTTTGAATTCGCCATATCTTCAGTTGGAAAACCGGATTTTCTGTCCGTTATTGTCCACTTTCTAGGTGATATTGGAAGCTTCAAAATTAATCCAGCCGAGCTTGAAAACTAAAAGGTCACTTTTCAAGTTAAAGCCTTGCTATTTGTAATACTCAATTTGGGTACTACTTGGAGCCCAAATACACATGATCCTTTGCCTTCTGAGACCCAAAAGATCTAAAAGGCTAACCAAGGAACAATGCCTCTCCCTTCTACAAAGCTGTTCCATTGCAGAGCTAAAGATAGTCCATGCACAGCTCTTCAGGGTGGGTCTTCACCAGAACAAGGACTCTGTGGACAAGTTCATGGCTGCCTGCACGGATCCGCAATGCGGAAACTTTCAATATGCCGAGAAAACCTTCAATTATGTCCACAATCCATCTCTCTTTGTCTACAATGTGATGATCAAGTCATATGTGACAAGGGGTAGCTTAAGGCGTGCTGTTAATTTATTTCATCGTCTAAGGAAGGATGGGCTTGGGCCTGACAACTTCGCTTATCCTTTTGTTTTGAAGGCGGTGGGTTCCTTGAAGTTTTTCATGGAAGGGCTGAAGTTACATGGACTTGTTTTTCATGGACTCGCACCCGCCGCCCCACCCTCAGCATCCCCCCAACCCACCCCCAGGCCGGCAGTCACAGGCGGTGAGGTGGCGCGGGAAACAGAGGGGGGGGGGAGAAGAAATAGGGGAGGGTAATATGGTAATAAAAATTTTACTCGATCACATTCGAGCCAAATTTTTATTACAAAATAAATTTAAAAAGAAATAAAATAATTTCATAATAAAAATTTAACTCGGAATCGACTCCGAGTCATAACTCGAGTTAATATTATGAAATAAATTTTAAAAAATATAAAATAATTTTGTAATAAAAATTTGACTCGATTTGCACATAACCGAGTCAAGTTTTTATTATGAAATTATTTATTTTTTTCAAATTTATTTCATAGTATTGACTCGAGTCCGACTGAGTCAAATTTTTATTACTAAATTATTTATTTTTTAAAATTTATTTTGTAATAAATTTATTTTATAATAAAAACTTGACTCGATCTCGCTCGGGACCAAGTCAAGTTTTGATTACAAAATAAATTTAAAAAACACTTGACTCGGTCGCCGCCTACTCCCGACTCGAGTCAATATTAAGAAATTAATTTTAAATAATAAAATAAAATAATTTTGTAATAAAAACTTAACTCGCTCCCTACTCGAGTCAATATTATGAAATAAAATTTAAAAATAATTTCTTCATAAAAACTTGACTCGCTCCTGACCCGATTCAATATTACGAAATAAATTCTTTAAAAAATTAAAAATTATAATATTTACTCGAGTCTAGAGCTAGTCAAGTTTTTATTACAAAATTATTTTATTTTATTTTTTAAAATTTATTTCGTAATATTCACTCGAAGTCGGGAGCGAGTCAAATTTTTATTACCAAATTGCCATCACCCCGCCTCGCCACCCCCTCCTCTTTCCCTTACCCTGTTCGCCGCCCCTCCCTGCTCTATTTCGTGGAGATTTGCCGGAAGTTCGCGAGGGTGCACTGCGGGGGCGGGCCGACTGGGGAAGGCGAAAACACGCCGCCGGGACGACGGTGGGGGCGCAGGGGGAACGCGCGAGCGGGGAGCGGCGTCGTGGGAGGGGGGTCGGGGTGGGCCGGGCAGGGCAGAGCCTGCAAGGGCCCGTAATATATAGAGTCAAGTTTTTATTACAGAATTATTTTATTTGTTTAAATTTATTTTGTAATCAAAACTTGACTCGGTCTCGAGCGAGATCGAGTCAAGTTTTTATTATAAAATAAATTTAGTAGAAAATAAATTTTAAAAAATAAATAATTTCGTAATAAAAATTTGACTTAGTCGGACTCGAGTCAATACTATGAAATAAATTTTAAAAAAATAAAATAATTTCATAATAAAAACTTGACTTTGTCCTGTGCAAATCGAGTCAAATTTTTATTACAAAATTATTTTATATTTTTTAAAATTTATTTTATAGTATTAACTCGAGTTATGACCCGGAGTCGATTCCGAGTTAAATTTTTATTATGCAATTATTTTATTTCTTTTTAAATTTATTTTGTAATAAAAATTTGGCTCGAATGTGATCGAGTAAAATTTTTATTACCATATTACCCTCCCCTGTTTCTTCCCCCCCCCCCCTCTGTTTCCCGCGCCACCTCACTGCCGGCGACCTCGCCCATCCCTGCCGACCACCCCTCACGCCCGTCCCCGCCGACCACCCCCTCTCGCCCGTCCCCGCCCGGTGGCTACGAGCGAGGGCGGGGGCTGGGGCGGCCGGGGCAGGGCAGCGGCCGGCTAGGGGCACGGCGGCCAGCGGGCGGGGGGTAGGGGCATGGGCTGGCCGGCGGGACGGGGGCCATGGGCGGCCGAGGGCGGGGCTGGCGGACAGCGGGGCAGCGGCATGGGGCAGGGGCGGCGGTGGGACAGGGGCATGGGGCGGCCGGCGGGCGGGGGTCGGGGCGGCCGACGGAGAGCAGCGACGGGAGCGGCTGATTAGTGAGGGGTTGATTGTGGACCGTTGGATTAGATCCAACGGTCCACAAAGGGCAGCGCATATGCGCTGCCAAAATAGGGCAGCGCACTGTAGCGCATATACTTCATAGCTTTCTTTCCGGCCCTGTCTGTAGTACTATACCTGATGAAGAATAGCCAACGAGCCCATATATATGCTGCTGCCGCATGCTCATCCACATCTCTTTCCTCTTCTGTAGCTGAGTACTCATTAATCTCATCTCACCGGCCCTCAATAACCTATATATAGTTGAGAGTAAGGTACATATTATTTTTAAAGCTGAGTCCTGATATTCCCCTAGTTTGTAAAATACATTTATATGTAGTTATAGTTAGTGC